>JBBPBX010007259.1:0-26593 GCA_038048925.1 Garcialebias charrua | reverse complement strand
CATTGTCTTATTAAAAGCAAAGCTTATATATAATAAAGTTACAAGCTGGAATGTGAGGGGACTTAGGAAACGAACTAAACTGAAACAGGTCATGAATAGGATTAAACAGCTTAAATGGAAGATAATTTTTCTTCAAGAAACACATTTAACAAATTGTGAGATAAAAGCTGTAAAGAATAGATGGCCGGGCCAGGTGATACATGCATCATATAATAATTATGCAAGAGGCGTAATTATTTTGATTCACAAAAGTATTCCATTCCATACCTTACAAACAATAAAAGATTCAGCTGGTAGATACATAATTGTTCAGGGTAACATTTCCTCAATTACTTTAAATTTGGTGAGTGTATATGGCCCAAATGAAAATAAACCAAAAATTTTTGAAGATCTGTTTCTTACTATATCTACTCTTCAAGGATTTTACGTGATTGGAGGAGACTTTAATTGCACTTTAAATCCAAATATAGACCGATCAACTGGCTCAGATGTTTATAAAGCTCAAACTAGAAAGTTAATAAGTCAATATATATTGGATATCAATTTGGTGGAAGTGTGGAGAGAACAAAACCCTGATAAAATAGAATACTCTTGTCACTCGGGTATTCATAAATCTTGTTCACGTATAGATTACTTTCTTATCTCAAGAGAACTTTTATCAAGGGTCAAACAATGTCAGTATGACAGCATAGTGATCAGTGATCATGCAGCTATCTCATTGTGTATTCATACTGTATAGTAAATTTTGTCCATAGCCCACCTCACTGGCGGTTCCAAGCAAGATGGCTACAAGATCAAGACTTTGTTAAACTGATAGGAGAGAAGATAGATACTTATTTTGAATTGAATACGGACCAGACTTGCGCCTCAGTGAGATGGGAAGGGTTCAAAGCATATATTCAGGATGAAATTCTTAGTTATACAAGTACAAAACATAAACAACAAAAGAAACGAATGGAACTCTTGGATAAACAAATCAAATATTTAGAACTAGAATTAAACACTAATGATGACCAAATAAAACAGAATGAACTGGTACGTTTGAGAACTGAATACAGTACTGTATAATACATTATCTTATGAAGCAGCAACAAAAAGTTTAATGTGGTTAAAACAATCCTATTATGACCAAGGAGAGAAAGCTGGGAAACTACTGGCATGGAGAATTAAGAAAACACAAAGTGAAAGAGCAATTAATAGTATAAAGACCCCCTCTGGCAGGGTAACAGTAGACATGTCTGAAATTAACGATAGCTTCAGGCAATTCTATGTAAAATTATATAAATCGGAGTGTGCCCATGCCTTGACAGAACAGGATATATTCTTAGACCAGCTTCAGTTTCAGACTCTCACAGAAGAGACAAAAAAGGAACTGGATTTAGATTTAACGGTTGAAGAAATCTCACAGGCCATACAAAGTATTAATAGTGGTAAAGCCCCTGGGCCAGACGGCTTCCCCATTGAATCTACAAAACTTTCAAAGATAAACTTATAGTTATCTTTGAAAGTTTTGTAGAATTCAATGGGGAAGCCGTCTGGCCCAGGGGCTTTACCACTATTAACACTTTGTATGGCCTGTGAGATTTCTTCAACCGTAAAATCCAGTTCCTTTTTTGTCTCTTCTGTGAGAGTCTGAAACTGAAGCTGGTTTAAGAATATATCTTGTTCTGTCAAGGCATGGGCACACTCCGATTTATATAATTTTACATAGAATTGCCTGAAGCTATCGTTAATTTCAGACATGTCTACTGTTACCCTGCCAGAGGGGGTCTTTATGCTATTAATTGCTCTTTCACTTTGTATTTTCTTAATTCTCCATGCCAGTAGTTTCCCAGCTTTCTCTCCTTGGTCATAATAGGATTGTTTTAACCACATTAAACTTTTTGCTGCTGCTTCATAAGATAATGTATTATATTCAGTTCTCAAACGTAACAGTTCATTCTGTTTTATTTGGTCATCATCAGTGTTTAATTCTAGTTCTAGATATTTGATTTTTTTATCCAAGAGTTCCATTCGTTTCTTTTGTTGTTTATTTTTTGTGCTTGTATAACTAAGAATTTCACCTCGAATATATGCTTTGAACCCTTCCCACCTCACTGAGGCGCAAGTCTGGTCCGTATTTAATTCAAAATAAGTATCTATCTTCTCTCCTATCAGTTTAACAAAGTCTTGATCTTGTAGCCATCTTGCTTGGAACCGCCAGTGAGGTTGGCTATGGAAAAAATTCTCTATATTGAATACACAATGAGATAGCTGCATGATCACTGATCACTATGCTGTCATACTGACATTGTTTGACCCTTGATAAAAGTTCTCTTGAGATAAGAAAGTAATCTATACGTGAACGGGATTTATGTATACCCGAGTAACAAGAGTATTCTATTTTATCAGGGTTTTGTTCTCTCCACACTTCCACCAAATTGATATCCAATATATATTGACTTATTAACTTTCTAGTTTGAGCTTTATAAACATCTGAGCCAGTTGATCGGTCTATATTTGGGTTTAAAGTGCAATTAAAGTCTCCTCCAATCACGTAAAATCCTTGAAGAGTAGATATAGTAAGAAACAGATCTTCAAAATTTTTTGGTTTATTTTCATTTGGGCCACATAAACTCACCAAATTTAAAGTAATTGAGGAAATGTTACCCTGAACAATTATATATCTACCAGCTGAATCTTTTATTGTTTGTAAGGTTTGGAATGGAATACATTTGGGAATTAAAATAATTACGCCTCTTGCATAATTATTATATGATGCATGCATCACCTGGCCCGGCCATCTATTCTTTACAGATTTTATCTCACAATTTGTTAAATGTGTTTCTTGAAGAAAAATGATCTTCCATTTAAGCTGTTTAATCCTATTCATAACCTGTTTCAGTTTAGTTCGTTTTCTAAGTCCCCTCACATTCTAGCTTGTAACTTTTATGTAAGAGCTATTATCAGTAGTGACTTGTTCCATACTTTGTTTTTAATAGGACAATGCATAAAGCTGAGTTAACATAAAGTGCACAAAAAATTTGAGTAAAACCAAATGAGTGACTAAATAAAAACAGAAAACCCTGAAAATGGTACATTACACTTAACCCCCCCCCCCTCTTACTCAGAATAATAAATTGGGGCTTATGCTAATCCACTAATAAGAGGAGTAGCTGAGCTATGAAACCCACTTCGAAGGTAGTAATGGTGTCCGTGAACCATACACCATACCATAGTAAAACACAAATATAACAAACCCATATGTAGCCATAAATTCCCTCTTCCAAGATGTGCTTAATCAAAAGTATTTCGTATTAATGTAACACACCCAGCCGGCAGGTACGCATTTGTAACGGCGTTATACGAACATATGAAAATATCCTGCCTAACAAGAGAAATAAAA
Organism: Garcialebias charrua; assembly: GCA_038048925.1. Classification (NCBI taxonomy): domain Eukaryota; kingdom Metazoa; phylum Chordata; class Actinopteri; order Cyprinodontiformes; family Rivulidae; genus Garcialebias; species Garcialebias charrua. The sequence goes on along the minus strand of JBBPBX010007259.1, from coordinate 23,208 downwards.
AAAATAAATAAAAAAAGAATCACTCCGTAGCTGCCTATGATTTATGTATATGTCAAATATTAACTAGATAATATACCAGCTAAGGTATAGAAATGCAGCTAACAATCATAAGCAGTTAATTCTGTGGTTCAGAAACTGAACCGCTCACCAGTAGTCAGTCCTGTCCAGCGTACGTGCAGAGGAAATCTCGGGCCTCTTTAGGAGAAGAAAACAGCTTTATCTTCCCCTTGTGAAGGACCCTCATTTTACATGGATTATACTGAAACCCTCGGAACATTCCTTTTTCAGCCATAACTTTACTGATATCGTCGAACTCGGCTCGTTGTCGGATAGTTTCCGCTGAAAGATCCTGAGTAAAAAAAAGTTTATTTCCATCATGTTCAATGTTATGTTGCTTTGTCGAGCGGAAAACAAATTCCCGATCCTGGAAGTTCAGGAAACGGATGAGGACGGCTCTGTGTTGGTTCGGTTTTGGAGGTGCCAGGGTGCGATGGGCCCTCTTGATGGTGAAGGATCTCTTGGTCTCCAGCCAGCGCGGCAGCATCTCCCGTATGAATTCCAGCAATGGCCGCTGACCCTCGGCGCCCTCCCGGAGCCCAAAAAGGCGCAGATTCTTCCTTCGGCCTCGATTCTCCAGGTCGTCCGTCTTAGCTTCCAGGTAGGATATTTTCTTCAGGCTTTAGCAAGATTAGCCGTGCTAGCTTCTAGAAGTTCCTCCGCCGACACAATTCTTTTTTCAGCTTCCTCCAGTCTGGTAGCATTAGTGGTAACATTTTGCTTCACCTCTGCTATGTTTTTCTCCAGCGAGGCGATGGACTTCGTCATTTCACCCATACGGTTATCTATGTTGTCCAGTTTGTTTCCAAATCCACCGAACTCTGAACGTAGTGACCGAATTTCCGTTAGCACCGTGCTAAGATCACATATGCTATCAGCGCTAGCGGTCTCCCCTTTGTCTTGATTCGTTACCGAAATATTAGCTTTCGCTGTTTTTTGGGGTCCGCAACTTCGTGTGAAAATATCACAGTCCTTAACAGTGGTCTATTTTGACATGTTCGGATCCAGTTCATGCTTCAAATCTTGAGTTTTTTCTAAGTTTCGGTACAGGTCACACGGAGCATCCACTTTAAGCTGCCATCTTGGCTCGCGGTACCACAGCACCCCCCTTCCAGTGGTTCTACACTTAATGCTCCTTAACCTCCTTCCTGAGGGGAGCGGGGCAAAATGTGTGTGCTGCGTGAGTGTGGTCCTTCGTGATGCAGGTGGCCCTTTTTCTGCATCTGGAGGTGTAGATATATGTATGTGTAGGTATACGTAGCCATGCATACATGTCTGCATGTATGCAGTATGCTGCAAGTATCCATGGTATTTATGTACAGTATATTGAATTCAGAATTTTAATGTAAACTTAGGGACAGGACTGGATAAGCTTTTGCTTCTTCCTGCTCCCTTTTCGAACATTTTGTTTTGTTTACAGAATATCATTATAATCATTGTTATATCATTATAATATCATTGATGACAAACTGACATGGAAACAACACATAAATTCTGTAAGAATAAAAATAGCTAAATCGATAGCAGTACTGTACAAAGTCAGAGACCTATTGAATGATAAAGCTCTGTATTTGTTGTATAACACAATCATTGTTCCACACTTAATCTATTGTATTGATGTTTGGGGGAATGCGTGTAAAACAATCACAAAACCTATTTTTGTATTACAGAAAAGAGCTGTAAGAATTATCACTAGAAAGCATTACCGTCATCCATCAAGTACATTATTTTATCAACTAAAGTTATTGAAGTTCCATGATTTGGTAGACTATAATATTTTATCAGTTATGTATAGAGCTCAAAATAATGCATTACCTTTAAATATCCAAATGCACTTTGTTAAAAGACAAAGTTGTTATAATCTTAAGGGGACAGAGTTGTTTGTAAAACCACAATTCAGAACCAGTTTGAAGGGACGTTCTACCTCAATCCAGGGAATTAGATTATGGAATGGCTTGGAGAATGTAGTTAAAAATGCCAAGTCAATGTTTACATTTAAAAAAATGATCAAAACAAATGTGTTAAAAAATATATGAAATAGCGTAATGTGTATTGTATTAGTTAGAAAATTAGAAAGAGTTAGTCATTTTGTACTGTTGGTTGAAGATTATTATTGTTTAATCTGATTGTTGGAAAAAGTTGGTTGAAGATTATTATTGTTTACATGGTTGATTATTGTTGTTTAATCTGATTGTTGGAAGTAAGGGGCAGATATAATAAGATTTATTCTTCTTTCTGCTACCTTTCATTTTTTTACATTTTGTACACAATCATTTATGAGATTGTCTTGTATTGTTTCTTTTGTAAAAAAAATGAACAAATTTAATAAACATAAACAAACATAAACAATATTTTGGCAGAATTTTTTACATTTTTATTTGTTTTTGTTTTTGTTGTTTAGTTGATATTTTAACTGTACAAAATTAAATAAAGGAAAAGCAAAAAGAAAGAAGGCTGGCTTTGTTTGTCAAATTAGGGCAAACCAACAAGCATTTATTACCTGGACGAGCATGTGTATTAACAAACGTCTTGCCAGAAGTTTCCTCTGAGAACTTAAGTCATTTCAACTTGTTGATGGGAAGCTTTCAGATACCAGGCACTACACCATCATTCAAAGGGTGAGTTTCTCAAGCAGGACGTGCTTAAAAGGGTGGATCAGATGTTAATGAGGCTCATGATAATCAAAGAAAGTTGAGAGATTTGATTTATTTCATTATTTTCTCTTTATTCAGGCAATGAGCCCACATAGTTGGATCAAGTTCAAGCCCCACAGAGATTTTTGATATTGATGGATTACTTGTTCGAGATGCTCTTTAGTCTATGCTAATATTTGTTGGCTCTTTCATACGTCAGATAATTTTCTGAACAGCGCCTCAAAATATCAGCTGAAATGTGGAATGCAGCAAAATGAAATGATGCGTGTGTAAGATGATCAAACGGACGTTTACCTGACTTACCTCAAAGCTAATTGAGAACAAAAGTGAATCAAAAAGTAGAAATGCTTTTCTTTTTTTTTGGGCTGCTCTTCTGCAGAGATCACCACAGTGAGTGAACTCACGCCAAAGATTTGTTTAATGCCGACAGCCCTTCCTGACACAACCTGGAGACTCACAATTATAAGACCGTGGCACTGACCACCGAGTTACTACAGCCATTAAAAATAAACAAGATGGCCAAAATTCACAGTGTATAGTTATTTATTACAAAAGTGAATCAATAGAAACATGACAATGGTGGGACTCTCAAAGATAAAATAAATGGCTGTGACTTTATTCATTCATTCATTCAAGTTTATTTGATCAAGGACAGCACAATAAACAATGTTACATGTTAAAAACGAAGCAACCACTGTCTTGTACAAAGGTTTTCTAGCCACAGGCTAATTTGCAAACCCAGTCCTGGTTGGACTTTTATATAAAAACAGCTAAAATAAAATTAAAATTTTATTAAGATTAAACTGTTTCCTCACACACATGCCTGCTCCTCTGTCCCCATGGGGTTCAGTGTTCACAGATTTGGTTTTGTTTCAACCATTTTTTCACCTGGGAATTAAAAACTCTAAGATCAGTTAATGTTTTTATTGCTGATGGTAAACTGTTCCAGATATGAGGACCTTTAAATGAGAAGGAGCATTGACCAAATGATGTTTTGTATTTTGCAGGTTTACAGTCTCCATCAACTGCACCTCTTGTTGCAACTCCTGAGCTGCTGACTTTTAAAATCATTCTGCTCACCAGTTCAGGGACAAGACCATTAATACATTTAAAAGTTAATTTTAAACAAGAAAATTTTAAAAAATTGTCAAAGCTTAATAGGTTATATTTATCAAGTATTTTACAGTGGTGCCACTTCAATGGTTTTTGGTCTAGAACTTTCAGTGCTTGTGAGTACAACATCCTCATAGGTTTTAAAGCCGATTGAGTTGCTTGGCTCCAGACAGTGACACAGTATGAGAAATGAGACATAATCATGGCATGAAGGTACAACTGAGCAGATTTTCCACATAAACAAGATCTTATAAGACGAAAACAATTTATATTTGTCTTAATGGTTTTAAACATTTTCCTAATGTGAGCCTCAAAGTTAAGGTGGGAATCTAAAATGACACCCAGATATTTAAACTCTTCCACTTTTTGGATTTCCTTTTGATCAATCACAATTGAAAAGTTACAGACTTTACGCCGGATAGTGAAACACATTGAGACTGTTTTGTTGCAGTTCAGAGTCAAACAGTGATTCTTAAACCACTGAGACACTCCCTCCATCTCCCTGTTCAGTAACTCTGCTGCCTGTTGTGGAGTCTTTGCAGATACATATATGATGGCATCATCTGCATACATCTGACATTTGGCGTATTTGCAACTGTCCGGTAAGTCGTTGATGTATAAACAGAAAAGCAATGGACCTAAAATGGAACCCTGTGGAACTCCCATAGTACATGTTTGGGGGCTGGATTTCATTCCATTAACTTTGACGCACTGTTCTCTATTTTTTAGATATGATCTAAACCAGCTGATTGCTAACTTGGAGAAGTTATACTTACTGAGTTTATGTAAGAGCATGTCATGATTCACTGTATCAAAGGCTTTTCTCAAGTCCAGGAACACTGCTCCAACTACCTTACCATTATCTAAAGATCTTTTTATATTGTCTGTCAGGTAGGAGGTAACCAGTTATGTTGAGTAACCAGAACAAACCCCAAACTGGACTGGACAAAGAAGCTGTTTTTTTTTTTCTTCTGAATAACTAATTCAATCACTTTGGATATTTCTGGTAAAATACTTATTGGTTTGTTACTAACTTGCTCAGAGTCACCAGATTTCAAAATTGGAGTTGTTAGTCCTGTTTTGAAGGTATCAGGAAATAGCCCTTTTGTAAAAGATAAGTTGATTAGGTGAGTTATAGGGTTTGACAAAACTGTATGTTTCTTTATAAACTCTATTGAGTTCCAAAGACATCTTTAGCTTTAAATGTTTTTAATTGATTATTTATATGCTGAGTTTTACAAAAATTGATCTTGTTGAGCGTAAAAGGAAAAGTTGTGTCAATAACTGAATTCTCTGTTGGATCTATGGAATTAAAATGTATTGCCAATTCTTCTACTGATTTAATTAAAAAATCATTAAAAGCATTTGCCATTATTGAAGGGTCCGATATCATGTTTCAGTTGAGTTAACTTTTTTTTCTGATTTATATCTTTTTTCGTAAGTTTGTGACCAAAGAGAGGAGTTCCGGCCTCCTGAGTGGGAAATCAGTTCAGTAAAATATTCTGCTTTTGCTTTTCTTAAACAACTGACCACTTTATTTCTAAGACCTTTAAACATGAGAATGTCCGTGTTCAGTTTAGTACTCAGAGATTTTTTCAATGCCAAGTCCCTCTTTTTCATCAGCTGATGTAACTCATAATTAATCCATGGCAGTGAAGGCTTTTTCTGCTTAATAAAACATTTCCACTGCTGATGATTAACATGTTTTCCATTTGGAGGTTAAATAAGTCAGAGAAGCTCAGAGAACTAATCAAAGCAGTGTAAATAGACGAGAACAGCAAAACTGACGCTGGATGATAGCGGGAGGGAAAAAGCACCCTGACAATCTCATTACTCCCTCTCTGAACCAGATAAGGCCCAACATCAAACTGCTCTCTTGTTTCGTTGCTGCAGCAGAAGACCTGGTCACTGGTTTTTACTGGGACTCTCATGAGAGTCCCAGAGTCTATCTGCAGATAGACTCTATCCAGTGCAGGGTTCATCAGGGGTGAAGTTAATCTGTGTGGTTTCTCTGAGCAGAAACTGCAGGCCAGCTGGAACATTCTCCTTCTGACATTTTTTAGGAAGGGATCTGCTGCCAAGTTAGCGCACACATGCAAAGAGGTGTGTGCGTGCACATGTGTGCAGCAGTCAATTTGACTCCATGAATTAGATTTTTTTTATTTAAATACACAAAGCTGGGAAACCTGCTGCTTTAAAATTAGGTTATACAGTACTTGTTATTCCATGACAGGATAGCACAAGGTTGTTATCAAATTATAATGTGGGTTCATCTGTTCCTGTTAAAGCTGATAAAGGAGTAAAGTTAGTGGACGCAAACATCTAATTATGATGCAGAAAGCTCCTGAATGGTACAGAGCCTCACTTGCAGCAATAGGATGCAAGATGCAAAAATGTTGAAAAAAAAGAAAGAAACGTTTTTGCAATCATTGCATGTCTACTTATTACTGAGATTATTTTATTATCAATACAATGATGTATGCAACTTTTAAACCATTCATTTTGTAAATTGTACAATGAAACAAACTTTGCAATGATTTAAGTATTTGCATTTTTAGGAAGGTTTCTCTAATATAGAATTGAGCAGAAACAATAAAATCCAGCATAATTAAACTTTCATTTCAAAATATTGCTCTGCGACTTGCAGCTTAAAAAGCCTAAAGTTTGATCCAATGAGATGCTTACTGTTGCATTAAGGATAAAAGAGGAAAAAAAGCGCCTGTTCAGAGTGTGTGACTGATGCAGCAAAGATCAAGTCAGTGTTCACCTGAGACAAGCTTACCTCCTTGAAGAGAGGGCTGGATCAGCGTGGAGACGAAGAGTCCGCAGAGGAGCAGCAGAAGGTTTCTGTTGGCCATCTCGCTCCAGAATGCACCACCCTCTCCCGATCAGCTGGTTTTATTCTCCTCCAGCTAACTACCCACTTCCCCGAGGTCTCAAAGAGAGATGAAGTAAGTGAGAAAGAAAAAAAAGGAAATGGGACTCTGTAATTACAAGAGGGCAACGACGCCTTTACACTGGACCTCTGCTTCTCCTCCCTCTGTGTCTGGTGCTGCTGTTTTTATTCTGATCGCTCCTGCCAACACATGAATGAAGCATGCTGCCAGAAAGAAGGGGGGGGGGAGACACACAAATGCACACACAGACAGCCCCCCCCCCACTCATCTTCTCCATCCAGAAGGAATTGAACTGTCTGCCAAACATTTGTGTGGATGTGCAGAAACTTTGAACTGTGAAGACAGAAAGTGAGGAAGAGCAAGCTGCATACCAGAAGAATGACCTGCTGTAATGGCTCGAGAGACAAGAGGCAACAAAACTGTTTTACCGTTTGTTTCAAGGGAGGCAGGTGAGGAAAATATGATTGATGAGAGAAAACAAAAGAAAAGCAGTAAAAGTGTGGGAGGAAGAAGGAGCAAAGCTCATCCAGTGGCGTTAATTTCAGGAAGAGCCGCCACGGCAGTGAGGGAGGAACAAGATGAGAAATCTGGAAACATCATGGGTGATGAAGATCAAAGACATATGTGACATGAATGCTGTGCAAATGTTGTCTGCTAAACAAAACAAACCCAGACACACATGTCCTTTACATAATTGATTTTTATTCAACAAAATATTTGAATCAGTTTATTCACACTCTGTCAAAAATATGGCCAGGTGAAAAATGAACCTAAAGGTATCTGAGGGAGGTGTTTATATCCATATACCTCCTCTTTATCTATTTCCAGGCAGCTGTATTTCTAACATCCTTCTACCAATACATATCCACTGTTCCTCCTCTGGACATGTCCAAACCATCTCAGTCTGGCCTCTCTAACTTTATCTCCCAGTTGTTCAACATGTGCTGTACCTCTGATGATCTCATTCCTGATCTTATCCATCCTTGCCACTCTTAAGGAGAACCTCAGCATCTTCATTTCTGCCACTTCCAGTTCTTTCTCCTGTCTTTTTGTCACTGTCTCCAGACCATACAACATGGCTTACAACCCATACAAGCTTTGCTAGCACCCTTTTGTCACAAATCACTCCAGAAACCTTTCTCCATCCACTTCATCCGGCCTCTTCACCTCTTTTCCACGCTCCTTGTTTTCCTGGACAGTTGAGCCCAAGTATACTTGGAGTGCTGCACCTTTGTGACCTCTGCTCCTTGGTCACACCTGCACCTCTCCAAGTTCTCTTCCACCTGTTCCCTGTTCTCACTACAGATCACAGTGTCATCTGCAAACATCATAGTCCACGGGGATTCCTGCCTGACCTCACCTGTTAGTTGGTTCATCACCAGCATTTTTCCTTTCTTTTAACTAATAGGACATGAGTTCTGTTTAAAACAACGGAATAATTATTTGACAAAAACAGTGTACACCATTGAAATTATTGTTGTCTTCTGATCTTATTTGTCAATTTTATAACTAACCTTTTGGATGTGTAGTTTAGGAGACCTGATTTTCTTAAAAATCTAATGTCTGCAGTTCAGTCACTGGCTGGATGGCCTTCAGAGCAATGGTTGCATTATGTACATACTAGGTAACTTTTTGTTTTTTACTTTCTGAATAAAATAAACTGAACTAAACTGTGTGGAAATGAAGTGGGACTTTATTGGGGTATATACTCAGCAAACCAGGCCTGCGAGGCCTTTTTGTGTATTTTTGCATAGCATGTCTGGCTTTGACTTAGTCAACAACTTGTCACCGACGGGGCTGTCAGTGTTCGTCTTTCTGTCCGGCCTCGAGACACATATTTGGGATTTTAAGTAGAGGAGGTTGAAGAGAGGTCCTTTTTATTGGCAAGAACTGCAGCCAAAGTCATTACTCTCTCAGCCCTGAACCTGACAGACCTAGACTGTTGTACGCATGCTAATGGGTTCTGCTTTCCAAGACACACAGCATCCTTCATGGCGGTGACGTCCACCTTAATGTTCAAATTATCTCATGTTTATTTCCTTGAAGTTAGGTCGAACATGTTAGTCATATCAGCTGTTAAAAGGTTTGTTCAGAAAGAATGCAAAGCATATTCTCATTTGGATGATGAAGTTGAGTCATACATCTTGGAATAAACTTAAATGTTTCATACAAGCAGAGATTATTTGCATTTTCTCTGATGTTCCTGCTTCAGCTGTAGTATGCTTTTCTTGATACCAGCTTGATAAAAACCAATGTAGAGCACACCATTTCCTCCAACTACCGGTAAATATAAAAATGAATACAACATAAAAAAAGAAAACTCAAACAGTGGTACAATATTATTATTTTAGCATTATTTATTTTGCATGAAGCAATGAAACCACAACATTGCTCTGCAATTATTTCCCAATATATTATTGATAGCAAAGCAACTTTTAACTACAAAAAAACCTGCATATTCTGCTATCTAAAATGCTGATTTATATTATAAAAGTGAAATCATTTCTTCTTGCTTAGTAAAATAATCTATTGCATGAAGGAAGAACTCAACAAAACTCTCACAAAGACAACTTGGACATTTCTGAACTCCTCTGAACTCCAAGATTAAAGTAAATCATTAATCACAATCCAAACATCAGGAGGAGGCTGACCTAATGCTGTATTAGGCATCATACTTGTCTTTCCATGTTTGGTTTAAGACCAAATCCCCAGCTGACTGGTCCGTTAGGGAAGCTGAAGTGTATTCTGGATGAGAACCTTGTTTTCCTCAATCTGTTTGCAAGTCCTAATGTCTATTTTAGCTCATGTCTGGTATTCTTCCTCAGGCTGAGTTGGAGAGTGCTTTTGCCAAAAAAGCTAACATTTAACATGGACTTTCGTGAACAAAGAAGAGGTCACACAGACCGTACTGTTAGAAAAACTAAGAACTATCAGTTGTTTGTACTTATTTAGTTTATTTTGGCTTTCAAGTTGAAATGTTATTTCCTTTTCATAAATGTGCTCAAATGGCTGCAAATGACTGAATTTACAACACAGGAAGACGTGGTCATTCTGTTGTTCAAAAAGCTGTCTGAAATGCCTCTTTTCACACAGTTATTAAGTAACTTTGCTGCGCATCATCTTTGAATGAACAGTTTCCATGCAGTGTTTCACCACTGGAGCTTCTTCTGCTAAAACGTCAGAAGTATTTGCAGATGTTCAAACAGTGGCTGCATGAATGAACTAAATCAGCATGCACTGAGAATTTATAGCAAACATGGCAAACAATAAGAAAATTGCTGTTGTGTAGTGTTAATAAGATCATAGCTAGAATGGCAATTATTTTTGTTTAATAATTTTGTTGTATTTCGGTACAAAGGGCAATAAAGCTTATTGTGATTCTGATTCTGACAAGCAACTTCTTCACATCAAAGGAGAACTAGGTGGAGTAGGGAGCAAATATTTTAATTTGCTTACAGTTTGTATCCAGCTCGCTTGAGTTCTCCACACCTTGTTTCCTGGTTTTAATAGAAATGCATATTTAAAAAAATAGGAAAGGGTCATGCTTCCCACTTTAAAGCATCCCCTCATTTAACAACAGACTGTAAACTTCTAGGAACTAAGGAGACCATCTGCTGGAGGTTTTGGAGAGAAATGTCCCATTCTTATTTGATGCAGCTGTCCCAACAGTCCAGGGTTGTCTTTGACAGATTCTTTGTTTTACGATGCATCAAATGTTTTCTGTGGGTGAGAAATTAGGACTGACGGCAGGTCACTTCAGCACCTGATTCTTCAACGATAAAGCCATGTTAATGGACTCGAGCTGTGGTTTAGCATTGTCTTGATGAATTATTCTTGGCTTTTCCTGAAAATGATCCCATCTGGATGAGAAAATATGTCATTCTAAAACCTGTACCAATACTGTTGAGAGTCAGAGTCAGAGAACCTTTATTGTCATTTGCACCGCATGTGGCACATGTGATGAAACGAGATTATGTACACAGGGTCCCAGTTACATCCAACAATAAAAAGTAAAAGAAAACAGTAATAAGATCTAAGATATGAACTAAGAAAAACATCAACTAAAAATACACTAAGCACTAATGTAATAGAAAAACATCATTACAAACAGCAGCACGAACATGAGTCTGTATGAGCAGATGGTCACGAATGAACACAGCAACAAGAAACAGATCAGCATCAGCATGATGTGATATTTTGCAGTGATTATTCTGATTATTTATTCATGAGTCTAACAGCCTCAGGGTAGAAGCTGTTCCTCAGTCTAGTGGTTCTACATTTGATGCTCCTCAACCTCCGTCCTGAGGGGAGTGGGGCAAAGAGTGTGTGCTGGGTGAGTGGGGTCTTTCATGATGCAGGTGGCTCTTTTCCTGCATCTGGAGGTGTAAATGTCTGTGATGGTGGGGAGACTGACTCCAACAGACTTCTGTGCAGCCTTCACCACTCTCTGTAAAGCTTTTCTTGTTGTGCATTGATGTTGCCTTTCCACATGTGTAAGCTGCCCTCACCATAGGCATTAATGCACCCCCAGAGAGGCAGGCTTTTAAACGGTGCACAGTAAAGGATGATTCCTCTCCTCTTTAATACGGAGGATGTGGCATCTGTGACTTACAAAACAAATTTCAAATTGTTATTATTTTGTCCATCGAACAGCTTTCCACTTTGCATCAGTTCATTTAGAACGAGTTTTAGTCTAGAGAAGATGATGGTGTTTTAGGGTGGTGTTCACATAGGTCTTCTTCTTTGTATGACAGAGCTTTAACCTGCATTTGTGGAAGTCATGGTGAACAGCGTTCACAGACAGTGATTTGCCAAAGTCTTCCTGAGTCTGTGCGGTGATGTTCACGGCAGATACAGACCTGTTTTGACATCCATTGTTGACTTTTAGCCTTTGGCTTTTGAGTCCAGAGATTTCTGCAGATTCTTTAAATCTTTTGAAGATGCTATGAACTGTAAATGATGGAACATTCAAGATCTATTTAGTTTGTGCTGAGGAACAATTGTTTCACTCTTTTTAGACACTGGCTTTTGCTCACTGGTGAACCTCTGCTCATCTTTACTTCTAAGGAATACAGCCTCTCTAAAAGGATATTTTTTACATTTAGTCTGCTTAATGATGTTCTGCCACTTAGCCTGAAAACACAGTCCACCTGCTGTTTATGCACACCCCTTACTTTTAAAGTCTTTTTTGTTGCCCCTAGTCTTAAATTAAAAGTCAAAGTCAAAGTTACCTTATTTTCTTAAGAATAGCACATTGTCTTAATTTAAATGTTTGACATATGCTTTTTTTATTGTATTGACCAGGAAGTGGCCAAGCCCCGAGTGGAGTGAGCGTGCACTCCAGAGGGTACCTGTTGACCTTTGCCACTGTACGCCTTTTTTATGGCCTCAGTCACCCAGTGTGAGAGACGCTGCTTTGATAGGGCCTTTCCGGTAGCAGGTGCTGCAAAGTACACAAACAGTTGATTTATTTTTCTCCATTCAGCTGTTCTTTGCATGTAAGCGCTTAAAGCTCTCACGGGGCAGAGAGCCTTCAGCCTTTCCTGTTCATGAGTGAGGACAGGAGCAGGTGGAAAAGAAGAAAGATCAAAGTCCAGACTTGTATGGTTTAAAGTCAAGACCTTGGGGATATATGCGGGATTAGGCCTTAGGGTGACCTTTGACCCATCAGGGGCAAACCTGATACACATTGGGTGTACGGACAAGGTATGGAGGTCACCCACATGTTTCGCTGAGCAAAGAGCCAGGAGAAGAGTAGTCTTATAAGATAATAAATCTATCTTAATGTCGCTCAGTGGTTTGAATGGAGATCACAGAGAGCCCCCAAGACCAGACTAAGATCCCATCCAGGTGTCAAGATCCTGCTGGGGGGTCTCTTCCTCAGCATGCCCTTCATAAATCTCATTATGAGCAGGTGCGCGTCAGGCGTCCTGCTCCCCCAGCTTTCGTGACAGGCCGAAATTGCTGATAGGAACACCTTAATTGTTGAAAAAGAACAACCTTTCGCCAGCAAGTCCTGAAGAATGGTGATGAGCTGAGCCAGGTCACATGAATAAGAAATAATATTTCTTTATGAGCACCAGGCTTCAAAAATACGCCACTTCCGGGCGTAAAGAGACTGAGTTGACCCAGCTCGTGCATTTTGAATGGTTTTTACCACATTTTCTGGCAGGCCTGATGCCACCAGCTTGTCCCTTTCTGCCACCAAACTGAAATTTGCCACAGCTCTCAGCCTAAGTGGCGAGACTGCTCCTTCTGGTGACGTGGAGGGTCTCTGTAGAGGAGCAGGTGGTAGAACCAGCTCTCCCTCAAGGGCCCTAATTCCTGTGGTCCCTTGAAGGTCAATCACGTTAGGGAGAGGACCTTCCTGCAGATGTACCACCCTACTGCTCTGATCAAGAGTGTTTGGGAGCAGAGGCAATCTGTTGTCATTATTTCCCAAAATATATTTATTTGAGTTTTTACAAGATAAACACAACATTCATACAATAAACAGACTAAATAAAATACCCCCACCCAAATAATTAAAAAAATAAAATCAAAAAACAATCAAAAACAAGGTGTCTCATATTTCTTTTTACATTGTTCATTTCTTTTTTTTTAATAAGTTCAACTATAGATGTCTTCTCGTATTATTGTCTTTGGAAACTGCGATCAGCACGTTCTTCAATTGTTTGCATTTTCATTTAAAGTGTCCAAACTTTTTACATACATAATGAAGGGGTTCCAAACACACTCAAACAGTTCTTGCTTGCCCTTTAACAGATACGTTATCCTTTCTAAAGGAAGAGCTGATAACATTTGTTGTAACCATTGATTTGCAGTAGGTCTATTCAAGTTTTTCCAACATAACGATATACATCTTTTTGCATTAATCAAACTTAAATTAATAAACATTTGTTCATTATTAGTATAGTTATGTCTTTCAGGATATAGGCCGAACACAAATAGTTTTGGGTCCAAAATTATTTGTTTAGAAATGATTTTCTCAATTATATTTTTACTTCTGTCCAAAATAACATAATTTCCCTGCAATACCACATACAATGTACCAGAGTACCTTTATCCTCCACACACTTTGAACAAACATCAAGTATCTCCCCATTGTATTTATTGAGGTCTACAGGAGTTATGTAAACCCGCATTAACCACTTGTATTGAATCATTTTTAAAGCTGTATTAATAGAGCTAGTGTGGGCCAGATTACATGCTATTTGCCAATCTTCCTCTGATAAGTCCATTATTATATCTTCCTTCCAAGCATTAAGTCTATCCTGTGATCCTTCAAGTGAATGGGATGTTAATAAATGATAGAAATCTGATATAATACCTTTTTTTAAACTATCTTTTGTTAGCATTTCTTCTAAAGTTGACTTTAGAGGTTTTGTCAGCACATTGTTCTGAGTTGTTTTTATAAAATTTCTGAGTTGAAGATATTTAAAAAAATGATTCTTATTTATATTAAATTTATTCTGCAACTCTTGAAAGCTCATTAGTGTGTCTGAGTTTGATTCATATAGATGTTCAATCATTTGGAGACCTTTATCCTTCCATTCTTTAAATGTTGAGTCCGCTCTACCAGGTAAAAAGAATTGGTTTCCCCACACTGGGCTGAATAAAGATAAATCATTCGATTCGTTTAGAATTTTTTTAACATCTCTCCATACTCTAATTGTATTTTTAAGAAATGGGTTTTTAGTTTGTTTCAGGAGTTTCAATATTGAATTGGAATACAAATATGCTGGGAGTGTTAATGTTAAATCTTGTGTTTCCATATCAGCCCAATGTGGAGAGTGTTTACTATAATAAAACATCATAGACCTAAGGTGTACAGCATAATAGTACCAGTGAAAATTAGGGCATTTCAAGCCTCCCCGATCATACGGGAGGTACAATAATGTTAAGCGTATTCTGGATTTCCTATTTTTCCATAAAAAACGTGTCATCATCTTTCTTATTTGTGGAAAGAATTCAGGAGGAGGTGGAAGGGCAACATTCTGAAACACATAGAGTACTTTTGGTAGTATATTCATTTTTAATAAATTTACTCTCCCAATCATAGATATTGGCAATGGCATCCATCTTTCTAAAGAATCACCTACTACTTTTAATATGTGCTTATAATTAATTGTGGATATCTGTTCTATATTTGATGAAATGTGTATTCCTAAATACTTAAATTCACTTACTATCTTAAACTGTTGTATTTCTGGAGTTATATTAATCTTTTCATTCTTATCAAGGAGTAACATTGAAGATTTGTTTTTATTTATTTTATATCCCGATATCTCACCATATTGTTTGATTATGTCCAGAATATGTTTTATTGAGCTACTCATTTTAGATACAAATAAAATAACATCATCCGCAAACAGGGAAATTCTGTGTTCATTGGATCCTACTTTGATTCCATAAATTTGCGGGTGTGAACGGATAGCAATAGCAAATGGCTCTATTGCCAGAGTAAATAACAAAGGTGACATTGGGCATCCTTGTCTGCATCCTCTACTGATCTTTATTGGTTTAGATATATTTCTGTTTGTTATAATTTCAGCTGAAGGGTTACAATATAATACAATATATTACAATATATACAATATATACAATATATTACAATATAATATTTTCACCCATTGGACAAACTTATTTGTTTCAAAGCCACCACCATCATCCCTGTCCCAAAGAAGGCAACGCCCGCATGCCTCAATGACTATCGCCCAGTAGCACTCACCCCCATCCTGATGAAGTGCTTTGAACGGCTAGTCATGAAAAGCATCACATCTGTCCTCCCTGACTCCCTGGATCCCTTCCAATTTGCATACCGACCTAATCGCTCAACCGACGATGCCATCTCCTCTGCCCTTCACACAGCTCTCACACATCTGGACACGAAGGACTCCTATGTTAGAATGTTGTTCATCGACTTCAGCTCGGCATTTAACACCATCATCCCCCAACAGCTCATCCTTAAACTGGACAGTCTGGGGCTGAACACCTCAATGTGTAACTGGCTGCTAGACTTCCTGACCGGGAGACCACAGACAGTACGGATCGGGAGTAACACATCTAGCACCATCACATTGAACACAGGGGCCCCACAAGGATGTGTGCTGAGCCCCCTTCTATTCACCCTGCTAACACACGACTGCACACCATCGTACAGCTCCAACCACTTCATCAAGTTTGCGGACGACACAACAGTGGTAGGTCTCATCAGCAACAACGATGAGACGGACTACAGGAACGAGGTGAGCCGCCTGGCCTTGTGGTGCGGACACAACAATCTCACTCTCAACGTGGAGAAGACAAAGGAGATTGTTGTGGACTTCAGGAAGAGGGATGCCCAACATCCCTCTGACCATCAACAGCACCGCAGTGGAGAGAGTAGACAGCACCAAGTTCCTGGGAGTGCACGTCTCAAAGGACCTGTCCTGGAGCAGGAACACTGCAGCACTGGCAAAGAAGGCTCACCAGCGTCTCTACTTTCTCCGCAAGCTGAAAAGGGCTGGAGCTTCAACCCCCATCATGAGCACCTTCTACAGAGGTGCCATAGAAAGTGTCCTGACCAGCTGCATCACTGTGTGGTTTGGTGCATGTACTGCATCCATGCCGCAAGAGCCTCCAGCGCATTGTGAGAGCAGCTGAGAAGATCGTGGGCACCTCCTTGCCCTCACTGCAGGACTTACACAGCAAACGCCTCACTCGGAAAGCCCACCGCATGGCAGGTGATCCCACACACCCACTACACAGCTGCTTCAGACTGCTGCCATCAGGGAGGAGACTGAGGAGTCTCCAGGCTCGAACCAGCAGACTGAGAGACAGCTCTGTTCATCAGGCAGTCAGAATGCTAAACACTCTGCCTGCTCTGCCTCCCCTCCCATTTGAACTGCCTTAACACTAAAACTTTCTCACATATTATCACTCAACACAAAGTTTTTAACACTAGACTCTGTGTCACCAAACGGGTTTTCACTAAACTCTCGGTCATGTGCTCATACAGTTTGCACTACTTCTCATAATTGCACTAATGTCTGTATTACATCACTGCCTATAATCATAATACTGTTTACATTCTCTGTTTACATTTATTAATACTGTTTACTTTTATTACTACTGCTTACATGTAATTACTACTGTTTACATTTATTTACACTACTTTAATATCTACACCACTGCTGGTACATATACAGTGTGCTCTGAACGGTCTTATTTAGGGATGCCCAATGTGCCTTACTGCATATGCCACTTTTTGCCTCTACAACAACATCAACTACTACCTCATACATATACTGTGTACATTGACTCATTCGCTGCTTTGCCACTTTGCAAATGTCAATGCTAGAAACCTTTAGTTTATTTTAGTTATACTTTTTATACTCTTTTTTTATACCACTATGCAAAAAAAAAAAAAAACAAAAAAAAAAAAAACACAGGACAGTGTTAGTTTTACTATTTTTATGCTTATGTCTATTATTATATGTTTCAGTGTTTCAATGTTTAGATGTTTACTGTTGCACCGAGGGACTGAGAGAAACGCAATTTCGGTCCTGTGTATGTCCTGCACTGTACATATTGCAGATCTGACAATAAAGTTGACTTTGACTTTGACTTTGACTTTATTTCCACAATTAAACTTTTCCAATACCTGAATAAGGAGTTCCCAATATATCCTATCAAATGCCTTTTCGGCATCTAGCGATAGAAGAGCTGAATCTGGGGTTCCCTTATTATAATAAATTATATTTAATACTCGTCTCACATTGTGGAAGCCTTGCCTCCCTAATATGAATCCATTTTGATCATGATCTATTACTTTTGGTAAGATCTTTTGTAAACGTAATGCTAACAATTTAGATATTATTTTCAGATCTGCATTTAACAAACTAATTGGCCTGAAATTTTCACATGCATTTAATGGTTTATCTGGTTTCGGTAAAAGAGTAATCATGGCAGCGTTTAATGATGGGGGAAGATAATTTGAGCTGAAGATTTCCTTAAACATATCTAGTAGTGGAGTTAAAAGTTTATCTTTTAAAATTTTGTATAAATCTATTGGGAGGCCATCAGGTCCTCCTCTTTTTCCTGATTTCATATTGTTGATAGCTTGTCCTAACTCTTCCTCTGTTATTTCTAAATTCAGGGTTTCCCTATCTCCTTCTGAAAACTTAGGTATATTTAAATTTGTTAAGAATTTATCTATTTTTTCTACTTTTATTTGTTCTTGTGCTTTATACAATTCTTCATAATAATTCTTAAACACTGAGTTTATTTGTTGTGGATCTTGTAAAGTTTGTTCATTTATTTTAATAGATGTAATTGGTTGCCTAAATTCTAACTGTTTTATTTGCCAAGCTAATAGTTTTCCTGTTTTATCTCCCTGTTCATAGAATGTTTGTTTAAGTCGTAGTAAGCTAGATGCTGCTCTTGATGCTGAATGTTTATTGTATTCTGCTCTTAAAATTAATAATTCCTTTTCCAGTTGTGGATCTTGTTTTTTGTTTATTTTCTCTTGTATTGTTTTTATTTTATTTTCCAACTGTATTCTGTTTTTTTCAGTTTGTTTTGTCTTGGAACCTGTATAGCTAATAATATGCCCTCTAAGAAAGGCCTTGAATGCTTCCCATCTTATACACGCTGACGTTTCAGTAGTATTAATCTGAAAAAATTCTTCTACTTGTTTCCTTAGGTATTTCACAAAGTTTTCATCTCGTAGCCATTTGTGTTGAAATTGCCATCTTGGAGGATCTCTCTTTAGTTTATCATCTTTATAAACTAATCTGCACGGTGCATGATCCGAAATAACTATATTTTCATAGGAACATTCTGGGATTTTATACTGTAATTCTGTAGAAATTAAATAATAGTCTATTCTAGAGTAGGTTTTGAAAGTACTTGAATAGCATGAGTATGCTTTGTTAACTAAGTTTCTTTCTCTCCATTCATCACGTAACTCTAGCTCCCTCATCATAGTTTTTATTGCTGTTCTACAGTTATTATGTGATTGATCTGTTCCTGTTGACCTGTCCAAATTCGGATTTAGTGTGCAATTAAAATCTCCGCCCATTATATGTAACCCTTTAAGTGATGTTAGTGTGAGGAGTATATCGTTATAAAATTTATTATCATCTACATTTGGACCATATATATTAGTTAAAATTAGCATTTCTGACATTAAATAGCCTTGAAGTATTAGGTATCTTCCTCTTTTATCCTTAATTATGTTTTTAATTTGCAATGGTACCGATTCGTGAACTAAGGTCATTACCCCTCTAGACTGAGAAGTGTATGGTGCCGTATAAATGTTGCCCTTCCACCTCCTTTTCACCTTTAACAAGTCCTCATCAAGAAGATGTGTTTCTTGGAGGAACACAATTTTTGAATCCATTTCCTTTAATCTGTTCATAACTTGTTTAACTTTTTGAAGACGCTGAAGACCTCTGCAGTTCCATGAAATAAAATTAAACTTTACTGTTTGAGACATACTGTAATAAAATTAGTCCATTAAACAAATTTTCATTGTCTGAGACACAACAACAAAAAAAAATATTAAATCGCACATCCATCACACACAACTCCACTAAATACAAAACATAAACATCCCTCCCCGCTCCAACCCCCCCTCCAGGGTTGAGAGAATCCCACCCGCTTCCATTGTGTCTCCCGTTATAGCTAGACACCAATCCACACCTAGTGAGGATCAGTACCACCACTCTTTGCTTATCTGCAACAACTTCCCCCGCTACTGCCTAGAATTGAAAATAATAATAATAATAAAAATAAAAAACAATAATAATAATAATAAGTAAATATTAGCGCATATACACCCGTGTGTCCACATATTTGCATAATACTTATACTGTACTTATCTATATATATATACATATATACTTATGTATACATATATATACAATACATTTACTCATACCCCTCTTTATTATCCTTTGTACTCTCCCTTTAAAAAACTTTATGGACATTTTAACTTTGATATTTCCCATATTTTTAAAGCTTGAATTAGTCATTTGCTCATGTAGCGTTTGTTAAAAAAAAATTAATAATAATAATAATAATAATAATAATAATAATAATAATAATAATAAAAAATAATAAAAAAAATAAAAATTATAATTGAAAAAAATAATAACAATTTATAATTCTAACCACTGTTCACTCATGTTTAGAGCCTATTCAGTTAACTAACTTATACCCTATGCATCACTTTAAGCTTCTATTTATTCAAAAACCCTTATATATTATATAATTAACCAAATATATTCACTGCATTGCCCAGTAAAGAAATAAATAGATAAGTCATATTTACATATTTACTGTAATACTAAACTATAAGTACAGTATATCAGTCAATGTCAAAACTTTACTTTTCAGATTCTTTTCTTTTTTTTTTTCCTTTCTACATACCATCCGTGTCCTTTTTTTTTCCCCCTCTTCAAGGCTTTGCATGCTTTGAGTCTTCCTGAATTTCTTTTATAAACTTGCTTGCGTCCTCAAAAGATTTAAATGTCAATGTTTTATTTTTAAATGTCACCAAAAGTGTTGCAGGATGAATTATTCCATTTCGAATGCCCAATTTACGTAGTTGATCTCGAATTGGGTCAAACTTTTTCCGAAGTTGGTGAAGCCCCGGGCCAAATCTGGGTAAAAACGGACCTGTTGTTCTTTATAATATATATCCTTCTTCGTTCGTGCTGCTCTCATGACCCCTTGCTTCTCACAAAGATTCACAAACCTCATCATCAGGGTTCTGGGTCGAACAGCGCCGTCCGTCCTCCGGCCCAGTCTGTAGGCGGACTCCAGGCTCACCTTGGCCTGCAGGCCCTCCGAGGCCTGCGCCGCGTCGTTCCCCACCGCCTCAGGAATCCACCGCTCCAAAAAAGCACATAGGTCAGAGCCCTCTGCGCCCTCCGGAAGACCCACGAGCCGTAAGTTGCTTGAACGAGCTCTTGTTTCCAAATCCATTAATTTATCTCCCATCGATTTGTTGTTAGCCTGTAAGGTGCTAACGTTAGCTCGTAGCTTAGCCACCTCATCCTCTGCAAAGGAGATGCGGTCTTCTGTTTGTGAAACCCGCTCGTTATAGTCTTTCATCTCCTGCTTCATGTTTTTTAGTGTTTCCAACACTCCATCGAGTTTAGAAGAAAATTCAGTTCGTAGTGTTGTTATTGCAGATAGGATTTGGTCAAACTTACTGCTTTCTGGGTCGCTTTCTCCTTCCTGTTCCGCCATGTTTCTGTTAGCTTTCCGGGCTTCACTACGAAGGTTGTGGTCAAACAACGTAGTTTGTTTAGTCGTATCGCTTTTCCCTTTGTTTGTTTTAGTTTGGTTAGGCATTATTCCTCAGAATGTCTCCCTTTTTTCTGCATTTATCGCAGTGGACAGCTGTTATCTTAACATATTAGGGCAGTAGCTACGGAGGGAAGCTGCATGCGTCTGCTCAAGCAGCTGCCATAATCGGAAGTCTCTCCATTTACCATTTACCATTTACCAATCTACCCTTTTCCGGCTCAAGACCATGGCCTCGGATTTGGAGGAACTGATCCTCATCCCGGCCGCATCACACTCGGCTGCAAACCGCTCCAGCGAAAGCTGTAGATCACGATCTGATGAAGCCAATAGGACCACATCATCTGCAAAAAACAGAGAAGCGATTCTAAGGCCACCAAAACGGATCCTCTCAACACCTTGGCTGCGCCTAGAAATTCTGTCCATAAAAGTTATGAACAGAATCGGTGACAAAGGGCAACCTTGGCGGAGTCCAACTCTCACTGGAAACGAGCCTGACTTACTGCCGGCAATGCGGACCAAGCTCTGACACCGGTCGTACAGGGACCTAACAGCCCATATCAATGGGCCTGGTACCCCATACTCCCGGAGTACCCCCCACAGAACCCCCCGAGGGACGCGGTCGAATGCCTTTTCCAAGTCCACAAAGCACATGTAAACTGGTTGGGCAAACTCCCACGCACCCTCCAGGACCCTGTTGAGGGTGTAGAGCTGGTCCAGTGTTCCACGACCAGCACGAAAACCACACTGCTCCTCCTGAATCCGAGGTTCGACTATCCGACGGACCCTCCTCTCCAGAACCCCTGAATAGACCTTACCAGGGAGGCTTAAGAGTGTGATCCCCCTATAGTTGGAACACACCCTACGGTCCCCCTTTTTGAATAGGGGAACCACCACCCCAGTCTGCCAATCCAAGGGAACTGCCCCCGATGTCCACGCGATATTGCAGAGTCGCGTAAGCCAACACAACCCCACAACATCCAGAGCCCTAAGGAACTCAGGGCGAATCTCATCCACCCCCGGAGCCCTGCCACCGCGGAGCTTTTTAACCACCTCGGTGACCTCAGCACCAGAGATTGGAGAGCCCGACCCAAAGTCCCCAGGCTCCGCTTCCTCAGTGGAAGACGTGCCAGTAGGATTGAGGAGGTCTTCGAAGTATTCTGCCCACCGACTCACAACATCCCGAGTTGAGGTCAACAGCACGCCATCCCCACCATAAATGGTGTTGGTCGCGGAAGTCATTCTCCATGGCCTCTCCGAACTCCTCCCACGCCCGAGTTTTTGCCTCAGCAACCACCCGAGCCGCATGCCGCTTGGACTGCCGGTATCTATCTGCTGCTTCCGGGGTCCCACAGGCCAAAAAGGCCCAATAGGACTCCTTTTTCAGCCTGACAGCATCCCTCACCGCCGGTGTCCACCACCGGGTTCTAGGGTTGCCACCACGACAGGCACCAACAACCTTGCGGCCACAACTCTGATAAGCTGCCTCGACAATAGAGGCGCGGAACATGGCCCACTCGGGCTCAATGTCCCCCGCCTCCCTCGGAACGTGTTCAAAGCTCTCCCGGAGGTGGGAGTTAAAGCTCCGTCTTACGGGAGACTCTGCCAGACGTTCCCAGCAGACCCTCACAATACGTTTGGGTCTGCCAGGTCTGACCGGCATCCTCCCCCACCATCGGAGCCAACTCACCACCAGGTAGTGGTCAGTTGACAGCTCCGCCCCTCTCTTCACCCGAGTGTCCAGGACATGCGGCCGCAGATCAGATGAGACGACAACAAAGTCGATCATCGAACTGCGACCTAGGGTGTCCTGGTGCCAAGAGCACATATGGACACCCTTATGCCTGAACATGGTGTTCGTTATGGACAATCCATGACGAGCACAGAAGTCCAACAACAGAACACCACTCGGGTTCAGATCAGGGGGGCCGTTCCTCCCAACCACACCCCTCCAGGTCTCACTGTCATTGCCCACGTGAGCGTTGAAGTCCCCCAGTAGAACAAGGGAGTCCCCAGGAGGCGCACTCTCCAATACCCCCTCCAAGGACTCCAAAAAGGGTGGGTAATCTGCGCTGCCGTTTGGCGCATAGGCACAAACAACAGTCAGAGCCCGTCCCCCCACACGTAGGCGAAGGGAGGCTACCCTCTCGTTCACCGGGGTGAACCCCAACGTACAGGCAGAAAAATGG
>JBBPBX010007258.1:12878-65793 GCA_038048925.1 Garcialebias charrua | reverse complement strand
CCTTCCAGTACTGCCGTAACTTCTCCAGTCTGAGCACTTCCTAGCACTCTCCCCCTTCTTCGGCAGCACTCGTTCCCTTGATACTTGAGGATAAATCCCCAGTGTGCTACTTGATCGGTTCCTTTCTTGGATCCGTCGGTGTAGAGAGTCCAGTCATGCGTTTTATGTTTTTCAGGTTCCTCTTTTGTTACTTTTTTGCTTGTTGGCTGTGCCGGTCCTATCTCTAGATCTGGGTCTAATAGAATATTCTCCCATTTACCCCAACGAGAATTAGTGGCCTTGGTACTTTCTATAGTTCCTTTTCTGAGGTATTTGTGTACTTGACTTTGTGTTATAACCTTTATGGGCTGGCCCTGGGCTAGATCTTTCAGCGTTCCCCAGTATCTTGCAAGCACCGCTAGTTCTTTTTCTTCCTGGGGAAATTTTTTCTCTACTGAAGTTAAAGTGTAACTCCAAAGAGTAACTAACCCACCATGTTCGTTTTTAACAGTAACCATGGCACTGTCATCTTCACAACTGACCTCAGCTATGAGTCTCGTCAATAGGCTCCTTGGCTCTAATCGTACTGCTTCTTTGATTTTTTCTCTGAGTTCTTCCAGGTCTTTTTGGTTTTCGGCCGTCCAAATCCAGGTTCTTTTCTTTTTCTTCTCATCTTCACCTTCTCTTTTCTTTAGACAGGCATACAAAGGTTTTGCATACTTTTGGTAGTTAGGGACATGATCTCTCACATAATTGCACAGTCCTAAGATTTTTTGTAACTCGTTCTCGGATTCAGGGGGCTGAATCTGTTCAAGTTTCTCTCTGTAACCCTCTGAGAGTCCTAGATCTGCGGTCACTTGGAATCCCAGATAGTTTACTTGGAACTGCCCGAACTGACATTTCTTTAGGTTCAGTTTTAACCCTGCTTCTGTGACTCGCTGCACCACCTTTGCTAATCTTTCCAGGTGTTCTTCTTCTGTGTCATCTGCGATGAACACATCGTCGATGTAAATGGTAGCACCCAAGTCTTTAAGCACATCCATCACGGCTGATTGAAACACATTTGGAGAGTTTTTGTATCCCTGTGGTAATCGCTGCCAGACATAGCTTTTCCCTTGATGAGTAAAAGCTGTTTTCCCTTGTGATTGCCTGGCTAATCTGAGAGAGAAGAATCCATTTGCTAGATCAATGCAAGATTTGTACTTTTTCACATGAAGAGTTTTTAGCGTACCTTGAGGGTTGATTAGGCTCGCTCGGTTGGCCACTGTTCGTCTGTTGAGGGCCTTGAAATTAATAACTGCTCTCCATCCCCCTCCTGCAGATTCAGGCTTCTTCACGGCCTGGATAGGACTGTTTGTTATGGGATTAGCTTCTTCTCTGATGACTCCCAAAGAGCTCAGTTCCCTAACAATTTTGTTCATTTCTTCCACCGCTCCTGGATTCAGGGGGTATTGTCGCACTGGTGGATGTACTCCCCCTTCAATGCGGTGTACTAACTTTGGACCTAGGTCTCCGCAGTCGTTCTTGAACCTAGCCACCGAGGCAGACTCAATAATTTGTCTCAACTTCTCTTTCCCAGCCGGGGTGAAGTTGCTCTCATTTACCCTTTGTTCTGTCACTTCGGGGATATTTACCGGTTTGAACCATTGGTGAGTAGGCCCAATTCTTACCAACCTTGATTTGAGCTTGTCCATACGCCGGTTTAATGCTCTTCGGTCCTTCTTCGGCTTCTTTAACTCCTTTAAGTCTCTTATTGTTAGGAGGTTGTAAGGACCTTTTATCCACACTATTCCTTTCCATTCACCAAATGGCATTTCCTGCACGGTTCCGCTTGCCAATTGAACCGTAAGGTGTCCTATTGTTTTTAGGTTTTTGCGGGTCATAGACACCTCTGCTCCTGAGTCTATTAGGTAAGGTTCTCCATCTACTTTGGCATAGATTTCGTCACCGTCCCAATAAGCATTATCCAGGGTGACCCGCAACCTTTCTGCCATCATTTAGCTGGCCCCCCATCCCTTTTTAGTCGGGATTCACGGAGGGCCTTTCTTTCATCAGTGGTCATTTTAGCATACTCTTCTGAGGTCACATAATTGCCTCTTTTTTGAGGTGTTGTTTTAGCTGCTGGAGCTTGAAATCTCCTTTGTTGTTGGTTTCCATAATGCGGTTCTGACTGGGGACTCGTAAATCGTTCCTCGTACCGTGATTCTGGCTGTCTCTGAGGCCCTTTGTATTGTTGTTGTTGTTGAGGGGCCCTAGTGTCTATTTGTGGTTGTTTCGGGCTTCTCATCTCCTGTTTTCTCTTTTCATCCCAGAACTGTTGTTCTAGGTCATAAGACTTTACCGCCTGATCAATTTGGGTAATCAAGGTCTCATTGGGCATTCTAGCAAAGGTCACTTCTCCTCTTCTCCCCCTTGTCACAGCTCTCAGAGCTTTAACAAATTTCTTTGGAGGAATTGTTCGTTTGAGTTGATACCAGACTAATGTGAGTCGTTGTCCCTGATTCATACGTGTTTTTGCCCGTTGGATTTGAGAATCCTCATCATCTAGATCCTCTAGAACCAACCTTTCATAGTGTTTCTGGGCTGTCTCTTCTTTTCCAACGGGGTTTGCGGTGACATGACCCAGCCACAGTTTTCTTGCTGCATCACATCTGGTGGAGCTGGTTACCATAGGCCAC
Source organism: Garcialebias charrua (assembly GCA_038048925.1). Lineage (NCBI taxonomy): Eukaryota > Metazoa > Chordata > Actinopteri > Cyprinodontiformes > Rivulidae > Garcialebias > Garcialebias charrua. Next base: position 63,136 of record JBBPBX010007258.1, on the reverse strand, counting down.
ACGTCTTTAATGTACTCCTCAACAGTTTCCTCAGGCCATTTTTCCCTCACCAAGGTTTTCAGCATTTTATTCTCACGATAACTGTCGGCATCCGAGCTGGAGGTTTGGCTTTGTTCAGCTCGTCGAGGTTCCGGGACTGAATGAGACTCGTAGTACGACTGATCTACCCCTTCTTCACCAGGTACCTCCTCTCCATCATCTGATATCTCATTTCTCGTGTTCATACCTATGTCTTTGGCGTATTTGTAAGCAGCCTTTTTCATTCTCCTCAACAGTACATCATGCACTATCGCCACATAAGCTGTTCTGAAATTGCAGGTTAGAGGTTGGTGAGCCGCCAAGGTAGGGTATGTAGGCATCATTAAAATGTTAGCCCACTCTCCCAAGGTGGCCTCAACTGTCAATCCTACTCTTTCTTCCAACCTGCCCGCCCACACCGATGGAATTTCATAGTAATTCTGGTCAGCTTCAGGGATGTGTGCACGGCGTCCATCACGGGTTTGTATAGGACCCCATCTTAGGTCTCTAGCCATTTTCTCCGACGCCTTGTATACATCCATTATTTCAACTGCTTTCTTCCGTCCTTTTCTTTGCCCAGCTCTCAGTAATCTAGTTGGTAGGCCCGATTGGCCCGCTGTTGATTCCAAGCTAGCAGAGTCTTCAGCATCAGTGCTTTCCTGACTCAGACCTGTGTCTGGTTCCTCCTGGGGGCTTTCGTCATTGCTCTCTTCACTGTCCGCATTCAATGGTTGTATCGTCTTGAGCGATCTGTGCTCCAACTTTTCTTCTATTGGGTCCGCGCCACTCCTCCTTTTTCTGGTTACTGGACTATTTAGATCTTTCCCTGAGGGTTTAGTTATGGCCATCTTTGTTTTCCATGTTTCACGTGACCTTGATGGTTTTTCTCCATCCTCTACCCCAGGTTTCAAGGGTCCTGTGTTCTGTTCCTTTTCTTTCTTTGTTATGGTTGCCAGCACCCTTGCTCTCCGGTCTTCATGTAGGTGAGTGGGAGTCACTACAACCAGTTNNNNCGTAACGCGGCTTCGACCGGCATCCCTTTCGCCAGATATGTTGATGCATTGACAGCAACATATTCAGCTATTTCCCACTGAAGATCGTGGGACCGCAACCCATCTATGCTCATTACTACGCGCCTCAGGTTGTATGTGATTGCTAGGTTTACCCCCTTCTCGAGGGCTTCTACCATTGTTTTCATGTACCCGTCATTACTTTCTGCCTCTTTATAGCTTTTAATTGGCACGTGTATAATGACATAATATGAGAGGTTAGCACCGCTTGTCAGGCTCCCGTTTGGCTCGGAACCTACTGTTTGTGCCCATAACTGTTCAATTTCACATTGGTATTCTTGGCCAGCCAACTTGTATAGGATCTTCTTAAAGGTGGCATTGTGAACCTTAAATTGGTGGTCTGTGAATATAAATAACCCATCGGCATCCAAGGTCCAAGGACTTCCGATCAGTCTATATACTTAAAATCCATTTTGGAAGTTTATGACTTGAGCCTCCTCGGGCACTGCTCGGAGGGTCTTCTTCATCAGGGGTCTTGGCGTTTCACTTGGACGCTTAGGATTTTGTTCTTTATCTCCTTGCCCATGATGAGAGTGGCTTTTTGGTCTTGCTCCCAAGTCCTGATGAGATGTCCTCCCCGGGGCCACAAAAGGTCTTTTGTCCTCACCCTTATGGCCAAAACTGGGTTCATGTCTTGGTTCAAGATGGTTCTCTTTTGCTGTACATTTCTTGTATGCTTCTCCGGTTATTCCTGAAGGGTCCTGGGCAGGATCTACCTGTCGATTACTGAACGACAATCTTCGCAGGAATCCTTTACCCCACTCTTCGTCTCTTACCCACTGTTTTTCCATCTGTTTCACCAAGCTCTGTGCAAGATGATCCACACGGTCTCGAGCTCTTCTTTCATCTTGCCCATTGTCTGGGCTCCATTCATTTTCATCTCTTGTCTCTAGGTTAGTAGCCCAGGACCCATGATTTCCTATTTTCTCTTTTCTGCTTGCTCCCAAATCAGAGTTATAGGTAGGGGTGTTTCTGTATCGGTCCAAGTTTGTTCCGGAGCTCCAGTAATCAGGGTTTAGGCGAGATACTGGGTTTATCGGTCCGCCCATCCCACTAACACCTCGCCCACTAACACCTCGCATATCTGGTTTCACACCGATTGTGGTGTCGGCCCATGAGGAAAGGGGGTTTGTTTGTCCAGTTGTTAACTCGTTGGTTTCTTGCCCCTCTTTCGGATCATTATCTCCTTCTGAATCTCCCGGAGAGTTTGTTTCAGAGGCTCGTTCACTCGTCGGCTCAAGTCCTCTGTCTTTCATTCTCTGCTTGTATAGCCCCATTCTGGCTAGCTCTTCTTCATATTCTTTAAACATTGAGGCCACTTTTGTCCTGGTACCCAAGGTATACCCGTAGAGTCCTGTGGCTTTGGCTAACATTTTCACCAAAGGGTCGTAATCGATCGTCGGGCTGATCACGGTGTTTATAAGTCCACATCTTGGTGCTTCAATCTTTTGCACCCACCATTTTAACCACAATTTAATTTCTGCTTTGGTTTTTATTTTTGCTGGGTCTTTTAATACTATCATCTGACAGCCATGCTTCACTAATATGCAGTAGAGTATACCTTTGTCCTTCATGTATTCCCTCAGGTTTTGTTGTAGAATCGTATCACTCACCCTTGGGTTACTTTCTCTGAACATTTGCTGAACAAGAGGATGCCAAGTTGTAAAACCTTGGCCATAAAAAAGGACTTGTAGTGATTGCCCTCCGGTTTCTCCTACTGGTTCAGGTTTCTGTTGGTTTGGATCGCCCATTTTGGATTGATCCTTCATCGTAGCTACTGTTGCTAACTCGGGTTTTGGTTCAGTTGGATCGTTAATTTCGGACTGGTCCACCAGTCCTACCGTTGCCACTCCTGTGGCCATTTTCTGTTTTTGCCGTCTCGATTCGTCTGTTCCTAAGAGCCCCCCGGACTCTATACCTTGCTCTTCGGATGGGAACAGACTGTCTGCTTAACTTACCCTTTGAACCATGGTCAGTAGTCCTTAGTAAGCCCTATTTACCCCACCACTGCCTAGTGGTATAAGGGGTACTTAGCTGGTAGCTAGTCCTGCCGTGCTACAACTCCTCCACCCTGGGAGAGTTGTGGTTTGGCGCTTTGTTCGTCCACTGACGCACGCCTTGTTATCTTGAGTTCTTTATGCTTTAAGCACGTTGGGCGCCATGTCATTCTACGTGAGTGAGGTTAGCCGTAGGACCTTGCAACAAGTCCTCACTCCAGCCTAAAGTTTTAAGTTTTATCCTTGCACACGAGTATTACCCAATGTGTCCGGAAGATTAGGATTAAGGCTGAGACGAGGTAATTCACTTAGGCTTGTTCACTGTCTGCATCTGCACATCACATCCTTTTCTTTCACCCCGATAGATAGCCTGACTTAGCAGAATGGAGTCAGATCGTATCTTCCAGAGAAACGTGCATTAAACGACAGCCTTACCCCTTGTAGATCGTAATTGTTTCCGGCCTAATAAATTTTAGGATCTTGGAAAGTAAGATCCTAGGATGTTGTTTATCTCTTTTTGGCTAATACAACCATTCAAAACCTCCAATAATTTTGTTGTTATCTTGAACCAAGTTTACCATCATTGAATATCACATGACTAAATGAAAAATCCAAATTTGTACGTTTTATGTTTCTTTAATTAATATTTGCAAGGGATTAACAGCATAAGCACTTCTTACTACAGAAAAGATTTCATCAAGTTACATGACTTGCATTTAAAGAGTTAAAAGATTCAACAGCTCACCAAAGATGTCCTCCACACGCTGGCTTTTGAGATATTTTCAGTCTTTAATTAAATTTGAGTTGTAATCCATTCAATAATTTGTATAATCTCCAAAAATGTTGGTTTATTCTACATTAATCTGATTCCAATTGAATATGTTTAATCCCACCAGGAAGAGCTTGTGTTTTTAATCCTCCAGGAAACTTTGTTTTATAATCCCATCAGGAAATCTTGTTGTTTTTCTACAGAAAAACCTCCAGGTGATGCTGTTACACTCCAGTCAGAAGTCTGCACTCCAGCAAACTGGACAAATCTTTGTTTAATCCCACCGGGAAGGGCTTGTGTTTTTAATCCTTCAGGAAAAACTTGTTTTGTAATCATCCACTTTAGGAAAAACTTGTTTTGTAATCCCACCATGGAAATCTTCAGGTAATCCTGTTATAGTCCAGTCAGAAAAGTCTGCACTTCCAGCAGACTGAATAAGTCTTCGTTGTGATTCCACAGAAAAACCTCCAGGTACTTCTGTCATGTTAAAAATCCCAGTTGTAATCCATCAAAACTTTTTCACAAGAATTAAAAAATCTGGTAATCCTTTTAGGCAAATCAATTATTCCTCAAAAGTGTTATATCCATTCAAAGATATTGTAATCCATTCAGTTGTTCTGCGATACTGATGAACAAGGTTTTCAAAGCAGGCCTGAGGCTAAAATTAGAACATCGTGTACTCCTGGCTTTCCATCCAAGGTCAGTCAGCTTCCAGCTGGCAGGTCCCCGCTCTGGGGTCGGTCTCGGATGACCCAAAACAGTTAACTTAATTAATAGTTGAATTCAATCAAAGAGAATTTGTTTGTTCCACAAAAAATATTTTCAGATCAGGAAAAATAGTATTCCACAAAAAAGCAGCTTTTAATCCATCATTGGTTCAGTCGAACTAGAGCGGATATAAAAAGTACATCGTGTTCCCACAACGTAAACAGCCTCGTGGCAGCCCGTCAGCGCTCGGTTCTCCCAAAATTCATTTAAATTTTCACCAAACAAAGTTATCCTTGTGACTGACTTTTCTTTATGGAGAAAGAGGCTTTTTTGCTGTCATAATAATTTTAATATAAATTTAGTTGTGGATAAAACTGGGAATATATCCTACCTTTTTTTGTCAGAAAGTGCCACAAGGGATTTCCAAAAGAATAGGACAATTTATTCCATCTCTGAAGCTTGTCCAATTTTGAAGGATTTGGAAATATCCGGGCTGAGAGCAAAAGTTATTCCTTGTTGGTCAAAGAAAAATCCTTTTACAGATAATCCATCTTCTTCTTTTCAGCTTCCAAAGTTCATTCCATGATCCACAAGAGTTCTTCAAAAGTCCAAAACTCAGCAAAATTTCTCTTCTCAAACAGCCTTATTTATAGTCAAGAAAAGGGTTTGACCCCCACTTATTCTAGACCATATGTCATATTCCTGTCATTCTATTGGTCAATGATGAGGTAATATTTACAGCTCCTCCCAGTCCCCTGGACAGAGTTTGGTGACATAATGTCTCTTTCAGCTGTCACCCTCCCTTAGCAGAGAATGACTTAATGCCATCTGTCATTTGGGCAAAGTTCCAATTTTTCAGTCAGAACAAGTTCAACTTTCACCTAGATCCTCAACTTTTACCTACATTTACCAAAACTGTGAGAAAACACTTTTGTAACGTGTTGTGTAATATTCAAAACTATCATCAACACCCAGCAGTGGAGAACTCCTTAGTTTGCTGTGAATCTTAAAAGAAAACATACAAATCACATCATTTCTCATAGGCATTTAAGCATAATAAAAGAATAAAAATGAAAAGACTTAAATTCAATTCAGTTCTGTGTGATAGATTCACTTATTTTTAAATACTCCAAAACTCATCCACAGCCTCACTCCTCTGCAGCTGTGAAAATGAGCAGACTTGTTCTGATAAGAGCTTCATCTGTTTGCAATAACGCTTTGCTTCTGAATGTTTTAGTGTGGATCCTGTAATAATTATTATTCTTATTATTTTGTTTAAATAATTTTTGTTACTTTTAAACAGACCTTGAAGCAAGAAGCAAAAACTCCTTTTTACAGTGACTCTTTTTCTGCAGCTGTGTGAAAAAGTATTCATTTCTTGTTCTGATTAGAGGCTTCTGCTCAGTCTGTAACAAGTGTTCTTTTTATCTTTTTTGTGGAGTTCTGTATGACATCAACACAGCAAAACCAACAGCAGAAAGGTTTCCCTCTGCAACCTTCTTGCGTTCTTATCTACTTGACCTAATTCTGTTCAGGCCTCCTCATGGGCCTGAGTGAACATGCATATATGACCTTTGCTGTGTGCAAGCATAGCAAGGCTTGCTGTGTTACTACAGAGCACATTCTATCTAACTAACCACAAATAACTTATAACAGGTTTAACTAATAATGTTTGTTCAAACTACAAAGACGAGGCACCAGAATACAAACAAAAGTTACAAAGCATACTCCATGTTTCCTCTGTCAGTAAATTTAAAAATGCCATGATTAGAACCAAGGTTTAAAAACCATATATAAAAATTGTGTTTCTGTACACCCTGTACTCAGGGCCTGTGAGTGATCATATATGTGTTATTAATCTGGTTTTGTGTGTGTGTGCAGTGAACGTGAATTTGCTGTGTGTCTTAAGTAGTTTGCAACAGTCAGTCTGTTTTCAACATAAACGTCCTGCATATTTTGACACATGCTAAAGCTAACGATTTTCGCCACGTTTTTTTTCCCTTGTTTTTGTCTATTTCCGTCATGTTGGGAACAGTAATTTATCTGAAATTGGTACTAGTGCGGCCCCATTCTATCCCTAAAGCTAAGTTTACAGTGATAAGACAGATAGTTACTCACAGGAAGCCTGAAACGGCGCGTCCATGTTTTTCTAAACAAAAGCTACAGGCCTCAGGCCTAGTTTGGACAAGATACAAGTACTACAATAACTTAGCAGTCTTGAATATAATATATTTGGTGAAAAATAAATGTTTGGATAAATTTTCAAAAGAACAAACATTCAGAAAAACTGTTTTTGTACGTAAGACAAGTAAAAAAAAAACTTTTTCAAATAGAAACCCAAAATGTCTTAGCAGGTCTTAAAGTTTAACATAATATTTAGTATGTAGTAAACTACATACTAAATATTATGTTAAACTGTTTTTCAGGTTTCTGTGCTGAATACCAGCAACATGGGTAGGTGCAAGCAGAAGGACAGAGAGAGGAAAAGAGCAGCCGAAGGTTGTGCTTCAATGTACAAATTTGTTTCAAAGAAACAGAGAGTTCCAGGTAAAATAAATAAATACAGCAGATCTTCTTGTAAAATAGATTTTGTCAATAATGTCTTAGAATGATTTCAGGAACAAATGGTTTCTTATTTAGAATGTATTTCTGTAAATTCTTTTAGCTAAATATTAAATCTTTTGATATAATTATTTAAATGCTAAAAGTGTCTAAAAAATATTCTAAAATCTCTTATTCACGTGTCATTTGTTCGTGATTTAGATGAAGACAGTGCAAGTTTGATGTGTACCAGTGCTTCGAATGATTAAGATGGCTGCCTCCATGCTGACAGAAGTAACGATGATCAGCTGAAAACGTAGTGCACAGGTCAGTATAAAAACCTGTAATTTCTGAATGTTGTATTGTGTACAATTAAATATATATCATTATGTAAATAATAAAACTTGCTAAAAATTCTAACGTCTTAGTCACATGTCGTATATTCTTGATTTAGATGAAGACAGTGCAAGTTCTGACATGGTGTGTACCAGTGCTTCTAATGATGAAGATGGCTGCCTCCATGCTGACAGAAGTAACAACGATCAGCTGAAAACGCAGTCCATTTACACAGGTCAGTAAAAAAAGCTGGAAGCAGATGTATAGATCTATTAGATAGATATATTAAGTAGATCTATTTTTCACAGGTCCACAAGTGTCTTCATATGACATTGGAAAGGTCATACAAGCCACCATGAGCCACGCTGAAATAGTTGAGGCTATTAACAACATGAACACATCATATCAAACCTGGAAGCTCAGTTTTCTTGTAAGAATTTTACTCTTATGAAGATTTACAAACATCTAACTACTTGACTCTGTAATTGTATATGCCATCTGTTTGCATGTTGTTTGAACATGTTAAACCAAATACACTCATGATCTCTAACTCCAATTAAGCAATTTATTTTTAAAAGGAAAATTGTTAAGTCAACTTGCACTTTTGATACTTTTTATTTTATATACATATTTTGAAGGTTTTACAACTTTTTTGTTTTTCCCCAGACTATTAGCATTTTTGTTTTCATACATTTTTTTTATCAATAACATCTAGTGCTGAAGAAATATAGCAGTGATAATCTTCTTAGGATAAATTACAATATACATAAAAGTAATGTGGAATCTGCTGGCAAAACATTTTTGTAACTAACATCACAATTTTATGCAATTAAAATAACAAGTAATCAGAACTACAGTCTAGACATTGTCAATGCAGTGAATGACTGTTATATCTGGGAATGGGTATTTTTTAAAGCAATATCAACTTTCTTTTTCATGTATAATATCATTTTAATTTTAAAAGCATAAAAAACTAATGTCCTATGAAGCCAGGATTTTTTTTCAGCCTTTGCAGTGCTCTCTCTGGTGGAGATACATTATATAGGCAGACACACTTGACTCTCCTTTTAATCAGCCATCACTCGTGTTCCAGTGGCATTTTCTGTTAGCCAGTCAATCAATTTGATGAACATATTTTCTTTTCATTTTGAAACTAATTTGACTACATAAGTGTGAGCTTTCTTGTAAAATACATGTTAATTGGTTGACCCAAAACTTTTAAACAATTGTATACATATTACAGAGGTCAGCATACAAATAAAAATCTAATCAATTATTTAAAGAAAAATTACATATAAGTTAAAAATTACATATAAAACTTGAAACTTAAATTTGTCTCTTACAAAGTTTCTTTTTTGTACTCAGCTCTGTCTGCCACAGCTAGCTCCTTGTTGGGACTAGTGCCATCTGTGATCTGTAATCGTCATCTGGACACCACAGAGATTGTGAGCATGTATGCCGAAGACCTACCCAGTCCAGAACTTGTTGACCAAGAGATTACAACACAGGACGGCCGTGGCGTAGTGGTAATGGCAGTCGTCCCCCGATCGGAAGGTTGGAGGTTCGAATCCCGGTTCCCCACACCATGTGTATTTGTGTCCCTGGGTAAGACACTTAACCCTGAGTTGCTCCCGGTAGGACTGGAAGGCGCCTTGCATGGCAGTCGCCGCTACCGGTGTATGAATGCGTGTATGAATGGGTAGATGGTTGGTATTGTAAAGCGCTTTGGGGCTCCTCACAGGGGGCTGGAAAGCGCTATATAAATATGCTCAATTTACCATTTTACCATTACAAGGTGGAAGTTGAAGTAAGTTATTTTGAAGTTAAGCACCTGAGAAGCCCATTTTAGAAATTGAATGTTACAACATTACTATACAGAACATTTTGTTTTAATACTTGTTCTGCTAGGTACGGCAGAGTGCCTGGGTCACAGAGGCCGAACATCCCTGCAGGTTCCATTAAAGAGTGTGACCGAGACCTTTACCCCAACCTGCACGTCCTACTTCAACTGGCCTGCACATTGCCTGTGACCTCCTGCGAATGTGAGCGCAATGCCAGTGCCCTTCGTCGTTTGAACAGCTACATGCGGGCATCAATGGGGAAGGAGCGTCTCTCATCACTGGCACTACTTCACATTCACAACAGCAAACACATTGACCTTGAGAGCGTTGTTGATGTGTTTGCAAACAAACACTCGAGGATGATGGAGCTGGACTCACTTGTCTATCCAGAGACATAAGATGTTGGACAGAACTGTCTTATGCATTGTAAATAAAGGTTTTGCAAAACTACATTTGTCTTGAGAAATTTTAATGTTACTCTATAGCAGGGATCTGCAACCTTTTCGATCCAAAGAGCCATTTCTTCTCCTTTATTCACTAAATTAAACGTGTCTGGAGCCACAACACCTGCTGCAACTGGGATTCTCAACTGGTGGCCCACGGACCACTTTAAGTTTGTTGGAGGACATTTTTTCTGGCCAGCAGGAATGACTTTATAAAAATAAAAATATCTAATGATTTTTAACATTTACTAATATTTTTACATTTTAAGATAAAATAAATGACAACATTCTTGTAAAGAAGGAAAAATTTATATAGTTTTGCCCAGTTTCTAAAAACTAAAACAAACTATGCAGGCCTATGTGATTTTTTTTAACTAGAAAAATTAAGTATCCTACTTAAAAGAAATAAAGCATAAAGTGAAAGTATGTTTAACTCCTTGTAATGTAGGAAAACTGCTAAAACTAACCCTTCCAGTTGTTGTAAAGAACCAATAAAATTCAGTTTTGTCAGTTTTGGTCAAAGCTTGAAAGAACCCCTGCAGAGGGACCAGGCTGAGCCGCAGGTTGCAGACCCCTGGTCTATAGTGTCAATTGTTTTTGTGTACAGTACATGTGAATTGTATTGTTGTATTTTTCAATTCATTAATTTCATTGATAAAAAAAAAACAAAGTCTAACCACAAAGCAAAGTAAAAAGATTATTTATTTTTGCAATTGAAGTTATATTATTTGTTGTGGGGTTAATTTGCATTTATGTTAAGAGTTAAAGAGTGGTACTGTGCCTTTAAGAGGATGACGTCATTCGTTCTTCTTCTGTGGTATTTTTTTTTCTCTGTGTATGTTCGGGCGGGACTCGGAGTACCGTGTCTCTGGGATGAGTTCTGAATAGAAGACTGGACGCACATCCCCTCTGTGTGTTGCTCTTTCTCCACTAACAAAAACCATATTGGTAAGATTTACTTCACACAGCATTGTTTGAACTAGCTAGCTAATTAGCTTGTTTACACGTTTGAAGTAACGTGTTACACCGCCAATGAACCAATCGGAGTAGGTCCACTTTTTCTTCAAACGAACCGCCCCTCATAAAATCCTAGCTACGCCACTGTGATGATTACCACACATGACATGTTGAAAAGCATAAAGGAAGTGCTCGTCAAACATTTGCCACAAAACAGGAAGTCACAATAACTCTTGTCTGGAAGGTCGGATTTTGGCCAAACTTGGAAGGTTTGCAGCTGTACTCATACTGATATCGGTTGAAGGGGATTTTGAAGGTTTGGCATATGCACACCCTGGTGGACGCATGCGGGAATGGAATGAGAGCGTTCACAATTGTGACTGGGAGGCATTGCTGGAGCTCCGGCGATCGCAGGTGATGTTGAAGATTTGGCAAATGCGCACCCTGGTGAACAGGTGCGGGATAGGCACGAGCGCATTCGCAATGGCGACTGGGTGGACTAACTGGAGCTCCCGCGGTCGCCGTAAGGTCGGAGCAGCGCTTTGTTGCAAGTGCCTTCAATGCTGCTTGCAGCTTTAATAGACCTTTTACCAGTTTACGTCATCACGCCTGAAACAAACGTTCTGATTGGACGGCAAAATGCCACGTCAAATCGAAATAGGAAGTAGGGGCTAAGTAGGAAGGAGCCGAAGAGCTTTGTAATGACAGCGAGTTGTAACATAGAAGCTTGGTTTCTTAAAATAGTGGACAACCACTGGTCAAAATGCCTGAACATTGTGCCGTGGATACGAGAGGAGGTGATTGTGTGCGCTGATGGAAAATGGGGAAATCCTTCAGGCTTTTTGCAAATGTCCAGCAGGGTGAGTTAACTCTTGTGTAGTTGTCAACAACCTTTATATCCAAGCATCAGAAATAAATGTTTTAAATTTCGCTCACCAATACTTCTGATATTTAGACTGATTTGTTATTGTTACAGATTTAGCATCTTCTGTTAGAATAGAATAGAATAGAATATATCTTTATTGGCATATTTACACCAAGGTACAAAGTTTTGCAATTTGCGCACGCACCATCCGAAGAGGGACATACGCACGGAAGCCACAGCAGTAATTAAACCGCACCGCCAACAATCAGATATGGAAAAAGGAACATACAGTCGGATAATCATTGGTATTCAAAAAAGAATCTATCACATTTTGTCTTAGGACACTCTATGATAAAGTCGAAAAAACTCTACCAGCTTCAGCACGGATAAAGACAAAGACATGTTGCATTTGATGGCAAGCAGGGAGATGGTCCGTGAGTAATCATTTCAGATAAGCACAGTCTGCAGATGGCCTTAGCTCGGCTCCATCTGAATGCTCACAAGCCATTTTCACATTGGCCAGCCCTCAATGGCCCGGGCCGCCCCCGGTTTGCCCATAGCCCGAACTGGCCCGCCCGCGTTCATTACGCATTATGTAGAGAGCAACCTTGAAGTGGGTGGGGTGTTCACTTGACGTGGGTAGAGTGTTCACCTGACGTGGGTGGAGTGTTCTTTTAAGAGCGGACACGCCACTAAAAAATGTTTGTTAGCTGAATACAGTGTATATATATTAGTGTTTCTGAGTTAAATTTTTGTTAATGACTGATTACAATTCAGCTTATGATAGGACGTAAATAACACGAAGCGCACACCCATAGCCTAAAGAGGGCAGCACGGTGGCACAACTGGTAGAGCTGCTGCCTCTCAGCGAGAAGGTTGCCGGTTCAAATCCCGGTCCGGGGCCTTTCTGGGTGGAGTTTGCATGTTCTCCCCGTGCATGCGTGGGTTTCCTCCGGGTACTCCGGTTTCCTCCCACAGACCAAAAAACATGCATGTTAGGCTGATTGGTGACTCTAAATTGACCCTAGGTGTGAGTGTGAGAGTGGATGGTTGTTTGGTGTGAGTGAGACAGGTCCCTCTTGTAAATGAGTCCCCGTGACTCAACGAGGCTAGCCTGTATAAATAAAGGTTGAATGAATGAATGAATGAAAGAGCATTTCCGCCTTTCTATGAAGTTCTATAAAATATAACTAATATTCTCTAACTCTTGCGCGTAGCCAGGGTTTTAAAATATAACTGATAATCTCTAAATCCTGCGCGCGCCAGAATTTTACAGGCGGCAAATCCTTCATAAGAAAGGTTGACTCCAAAAAAACTAATAAGCCGCTGTGGCGTAAAGGGATAAGCACTTGGCTTTAAGCAAACGTTTTATCTTGACCCGTAGGCTACGAGTTCGAATCTTAGCTGGGTCAAGTTATTTTATGTTTGTCTTTTATTAGAGAAAATAAATAGAAGTAGTTACTAAAAAGAAGTAGTAACTACTTCTTTTTATTTTCTCCAATAAAAGACAAACATAAAATAACTTGACCCAGCTGAGATTCGAACTCGTAGCCTACGGGTCAAGATAAAACGTGTGCTTAAAGCCAAGTGCTTATCCCTTTACGCCACAGCGGCTTATTAGTTTTTTTGGAGTCAACCTTTCTTATGAAGGATTTGCCGCCTGTAAAATTCTGGCGCGCGCAGGATTTAGAGATTATCAGTTATATTTTAAAACCCTGGCTACGCGCAAGAGTTAGAGAATATTAGTTATATTTTATAGAACTTTATAGAAAGGCGGAAATGCTCTTTAGGCTATGGGTGCGCGCTTCGTGTTATTTACGTCCTAACATAAGCTGAATTGTAATCAGTCATTAACAAAATTTTAACTCAGAAACACTAATTCAGCTAACAATTATTTTAGGGGTTTCTGTAGTTAAATATTAATGAAATCAGCTCGCACTGAAGTTGTTTGAATGACTCCCGCCCCTGCTGCAAACAACGAATCAAATGTGAGCAGTACATGACATCAAACTGGGTCCGTAGGGCCGGCCCGATAAGAACCACGGTGGAGATGGTTCCAAAACAAGGACGGATCCCGGGCGGAAAAGGAAAATGCGAACACGCCGAACCCGGGTTAGAAGCAGGGTGGAGCCGGGGAGAGCTGGAGAGGGCTGACCAATGTGAAAACGGCTACAGAGACCTCTGGGGACAGGGGGGGCAATGACAGTTTTCAACAGCTTTCGACTCCAGAAGTTTACAGTCAGCCTCTTTTCAAGGTTGCTCTGAGTCCCGATTAGATTAGTTGCTTTATTTATTTTCAGGCCAGGCTACAGCGTACTTTGACTGCAACCTTGAAGTCCAGGTGCTATCTAGGTCCAAATCGCCAAATCATGTGAGGTTCCGAGCTACAAATACCCATCTGTGCCCTGATGAAGCCCGGTCGGCTGTAAACGAGTCCCAAAATGCACTGCAGGTCCACGGCTGTCCACCACTGCTCCTATCGTGCGATTCAGCTCGTACAACAGCTGGGTCGTTGAGGTCATAGCCCGGATCAAAGAATCTTGTTGAGCAGGAAGTTTCGCTAGCGCGTTGATCACCGCGGCAGTCTCCCTCAGCTTCCAGTAGCAGAAACCTGCGCCAATGCCAAAAAGCAGAGCAGCTGCCACCAATATTCCAATAATCCACAAATCTTCCACGTCTTCGACAGAAAGAACGATCAGACACATTAACTTCCACTCGCCCCACGAGTCCATAATGTAGCCCACCGCATGTGTGTCGAGGGGGCATGCCGTTTCTCCTGGTCCAGGGCGCTTCCAACCATCCATCTTCTTCCGCTTATCCGGGGTCGGGTCGCGGGGGTTGCATCCTAAGTAGGGAGGCCCAGACTTCCCTCTCCCCAGCCACTTGGAGCAGCTCCTCCGAGGGAATCCCAAGGCGTTCCCAGGCCAGCCGAGAAACATAGTCCCTCCAGCGCGTCCTGGGTCTTCCTCTGGGTCTCCTCCCGGTGGGACATGCCCGGAACACCTCACCAGGGAGGCGTCCAGGAGGCATCCTAACCAGATGCCCGAGCCACCTCAACTGGCTCCTCTCGATGTGGAGAAGCAGCGGCTCTACTCCGAGTCCCTCCCGGATGACTGAGCTTCTCACCCTATCTCTAAGGGAGAGTCCAGCCACCCTGCGGAGAAAACTCATTTCAGCCGCTTGTATCCGAGATCTTGTTCTTTCGGTCATAACCCAAAGCTCATGACCATAGATGAGGGTGGGAACGTAGATCGATCGGTAAATTGAGAGCTTTGCCTTTTGACTCAGCTCTCTCTTCACCACGACAGACCGGTACAGCGCCCGCTTCACTGCGGACGCTGCACCTATCCGCCTATCGATCTCACGCTCCAGTTTTCCCTCATTCGTGAACAAGATCCCGAGATACTTAAACTCCTCCACTTGGGGCAGGACCTCCTCCCCGACCCGGAGAGGGCATGCTACCCTTTTCCGGCTCAAGACCATGGCCTCGGATTTGGAGGAACTGATCCTCATCCCGGCCGTATCACACTCGGCTGCAAACCGCTCCAGTGAAAGTTGTAAATCACGAACTGATGAAGCCAGTAGGACCACATCATCTGCAAAAAACAGAGAAGCGATTCTAAGGTCACCAAAACGGATCCTCTCAACACCTTGGCTGCGCCTAGAAATTCTGTCCATAAAAGTTATGAACAGAATCGGTGACAAAGGGCAACCTTGGCGGAGTCCAACTCTCACCGGAAACGAGCCTGACTTACTGCCGGCAATGCGGACCAAGCTCTGACACCGGTCGTACAGGGACCTAACAGCCCTTATCAAAGGGCCTGGTACCCCATACTCCCGGAGTACCCCCCACAGAACCCCCCGAGGGACGCGGTCGAATGCCTTCTCCAAGTCCACAAAGCACATGTAAACTGGTTGGGCAAACTCCCACGCACCCTCCAGGACCCTGTTGAGGGTGTAGAGCTGGTCCAGTGTTCCACGACCAGGACGAAAACCACACTGCTCCTCCTGAATCCGAGGTTCGACTATCCGACGGACCCTCCTCTCCAGAACCCCTGAATAGACCTTACCAGGGAGGCTTAAGAGTGTGATCCCCTTATAGTTGGAACACACCCTACGGTCCCCCTTTTTGAATAGGGGAACCACCACCCCAGTCTGCCAATCCAAGGGAAGCGCTTCATGGAAAAAAATGTATCGATAGAGGAAACAGCCCACGCAATTAAATCCATTTCAAATTGGTTCGAGTGAGCGCTGAAGAGTTACAGACGAGACAAAAATGCAAAAGCAGGGGGAGGAAAACTTAGGGAGGATAGGAGCAGAAAGAGTTGCGACCTGCTTTGCCAAGTGCCGGAAGTTAGCTGCTATAACTAGCACCATGTCTTCATAAGAGCCGTCATTATTAGCACGGTATGTAAATAAAAACATGACATTTGAGTCAGTCACACAAATGTTCATAACGTCCTTATTTCTTATTTGATTTCTGTAAACTATGTCTTAAATAAAACCTGAGACAATTGGTGATGTTGTCATGTGAAAAATAAGAACTATCCCAAGAGATATATTTATTAGCTTTCCAGGGAAAATTTAATTATGTTAACGTATTTACTATTGCACTTTTGACACGCTGTTTATACAGCTTACACTTTATTAGACGTAAAGTTAAATGTGTGAAAATCTTAAATATATTACAAACAACATATTCCATAATGACAGATACAATATGGTTGTGTATTGTGTTTATGTTTATGTTTATGTTTGTTTATTAAATTTGTTCATTTTTTTACAAAAGAAACAATACAAGGCAATCTCATAATGATAGTGTACAAAATGTAAAAAAAATGAAAGGTGGCAGAAAGAAGAATAAATCTTATTATATCTGCCCCTTATCTCCAACAATCAGATTAAACAACAGTAGTCAAACCATGTAAACAATAATAATCTTCAACCAACTTTTTCCAACAATCAGGTTAAACAATAATATTCTTCAACCAACAGTACAAAATGACTAACTCTTTCTAGTTTTCTAACTAATACTAATACAGTACAAAATGACTAACACTTTCTAATTTTCTAACTAATACAATACACATTACGTTATTTCACATATATTTTTTTAACATATTTGTTTTGATCATTTTTTTAAATGTAAACATTGACTTGGCATTTTTAACTACATTCTCCAAGCCATTCCATAATCTAATTCCCTGAATTGAGGTAGAACGTCCCTTCAAACTGGTTCTGAATTGTGGTTTTACAAACAACTCTGTTCCCTTAAGATTATAACAACTTTGTCTTTTAACAAAGTGCATTTGGATATTTAAAGGTAATGCATTATTTTGAGCTCTATACATAACTGATAAAATATTATAGTCTACCAAATCATGGAACTTCAGTAATTTTAGTTGATAAAATAATGTACTTGATGGATGACGGTAATGCTTTCTAGTGATAATTCTTACAGCTCTTTTCTGTAATACAAAAATAGGCTTTGTGATTGTTTTACACGCATTCCCCCAAACATCAATACAATAGATTAAGTGTGGAACAATGATTGTGTTATACAACAAATACAGAGCTTTATCATTCAATAGGTCTCTGACTTTGTACAGTACTGCTATCGATTTAGCTATTTTTATTCTTACAGAATTTATGTGTTGTTTCCATGTCAGTTTGTCATCAATGATAACACCCAAAAACTTCACCTCATTCACTCTACAAATCTCAACATCCTCAATTTTGAGTGGAACATCAACAGTTTTCTTTCTATTACCGAATATCATGTAATTAGTTTTCTCTAGATTTAATGATAATTTATTTATTTTAAACCAAGTTTGTATCTTGACAAATTCTGTCTTTATCAATTCTAACATTTGTTCTATATCTTCACCTGAACAGAAAAAAGTGGTATCATCTGCGAAAAGTACACATTTAAGGAGTCCTGACACATTTACCAAGTCATTCACATATAAAATAAAAAGCTTTGGTCCAAGTACAGAGCCTTGGGGAACTCCACATGTGATATTACAGAGGTCAGATCTTACATCATTTATTTGTACAAATTGTTTCCTATTTTTTAAGTAGCTAGATACCCACTGTAATGCTGGTCCTCTAATACCATATTTGTTCAGTTTTTCAAGGAGAATGGTGTGATCAATAGTATCGAATGCTTTTTTTAAATCAACAAAGATACTGATACAGTGTTGTTTTTGATCGACAGCAGTAGTTATTTGTTCCATTAATTCCATGAGAGCCATGCACGCGCAGGTGAGTAGAACAGGTGGGATCCATCAACTTTAAGCTCCAATGCTGGAGGGCTGTGTCCCAGGCCACTGCTCAAGAGTTGCACCTACGTATGAACACAAAAGGGACATGGAAAAAGAATATCAGTACAATTGTTAATTTGAAAGAAACCAAGAAAAATCAACATTAGAAGGTTATTTACATCAAGGTGTGGGGGTTAAAACATTTTATATCACTCTATATGTCTACTAAGAAATACCCTGATGCATGCTCAATAATCCAGGTAGAAAAATCTAAAAAAGCTAAGTCTGGTCCTCTGGACATTCAAAAAACAAAACAAAAACAAAGCAAAAAAAATTTAATAAAAAATGTAGAAACGTTTCGTCTTTCGTCCGAAAGACTTCCTCAGTCTGAGTTGCTGTATTCAGCTCAGTCTTATAAATAGCACCCTCTCACAGTGGATCAGCCTTTTTTTTGTGCTGTTTTGTTTTATTTTTTGAATGTCCAGAGTACCAGACTTAGCTTTTTTAGATCTACTAAGAAATCCATTTCATAAAGTCAAGGCCCAGGTATAGCTCGGCGTTCGGCCGTACGGCGCTCGACGCAGTTCGAGTGCGAGGCACAAGCATAGCCCCGCAGGGCACAAACACGCAAAGCTCAAATTTTACGACTGCGTACGCGTGGCGCGTTGTCGTACAATAAACTGTCCGGCAACGGACTGTTTTGGATGTGACACAAATGTATTAAATTCCTCTTCTTCGTCCCTGATCTGGACTTTTCTTTTGTTTTGTTTTTGCCAAAAGTCAAGTAATCGCTTCCTCCTCCACTGACTCCATGACTGAAATGATGAGGAAATGAATGAATTTGTCACGAGCGAATTAAACTCGGGTCCTATGTAGCTGCGCGAGGTTCTGCAGATTTCCTGGTGTGCTGTGGGCTGCAGGACCAGCGCTCCCTGTTTTTTTTTATTTATAACTTTTTAATAAGATATAAACACAAAACACTGCTGCGCTGAAGCAGCCGGCTCACCTTTTTTTTCTCCCCCCGACCTGTCAATCAATTCGGTAGGCGTGTCAGCAAATGATCAATCAGCGAACGTTTCTGCGCTGTGGCTTCTCAAATTATGTCAAGAATTTGGAACGAAAACGCGAGAATGAACGCGAGAAAAAACGAAGAGCTGTGCCATTTAACGCGCGCGAAGGGAGCGGCGTTCGGCCGAAAGCAGAGCTATACCTGGGCATTAATGAACCAGACACAGTACACCAAACTGTTAATGTGTACTGTAGTCACACTGACACAATAAAAGTCTGAAAACTTACTGTAGATAGCATCCAGTTTTTTTGTCCAGAGGTAGACGAGCATCTCCTCGGCCTCGTTTCCCCCCTCGAAGATTGCTGACCAGCAGAGTCTCCGCAGGAAAGACTGCTGTGAGCAGATGCCTCACAAAAACTGTAGCCGAGTTTGCATTGGTAGCATAGGCCCAAGCCAGTTTCTCGACCGTCACTCCAGTCCCAGGATGGATCTCCACCTGTTTAATGGAGACATGCAAAAGGTGCATTTAGGATACTGTATAGTGATGAATGTTTTTATTCATTCTTTATTAACCAATCACCTTAGATGACAGGGTATCCCTTGTTGATGGAATGACCGACTCACATGGGGAGCTTGAGGGTGTAGGTCTGGAGAGGGACGGCAATGAATCTGCAGATGATGGACCAGGCCTGGACTGCAGAGAACTTTTTGAGGTGGCAGTTGTGGTGTGTTCAGTTCTGAACTGTACCTCTTAGGATGTTCAGCTAGATTAATTACAGTCTTCATAGACTTTAGGAGTTCAGGCAGATCTGTACCAATTAGATAAAAAAATATTGTTCTTTATTACAAAGTTCAGTTTTGTAAAAACAGATTAAATTATTTGAATTTTATTGACTGTGTAATTGTTAAATGAGTGAAGTGATACCTTGAAAAACCAACTCCCTCAGTTTAGCATTCTCGTCTTTCAGTTCCTGGATCTGCCGCTTTAATTCAATCACTGTCTGACTTTCCTCATGTTGAAGGTCTGAAGGCGGAGTATCACTGTACATGGCGAGGAATTCCTCTGCAGGGTCCTTCCCAGTGAGAGCTTTTGGCTTCTGTGTACGCAATGATAAAGAGAGAACTGTCAGTATATTTGTATGATACCGAACTCTAAATAGACAAAAGAAAATTGATGTCACCTTGGCTTGAGTCAGAATCTGAGTCTCATCTGTATCCGAGCAGTCAGAATTGTGTTGGTATTTTAGAGGGCGGACAGATACCCTCTTGGTCAGCTCTAAAGGAATGGATGGGTGGAGCAATAAAAAATAAAAATAAAAAACAAACTCAAAAAGTGACCTCGTAAGTACTCACTAGCTTTGTTCAGTAGTTCTGTGGAGGCGTTGCATAGTTTGGCAGCTGGACACCTACACAGGTGATTTAAAGAAAAATAAGCATGCCCATTTTTAATAAAAGGGCTTACTAAAAAGGTCATTACTTTTGAAAGCGGAATTAAAAAATCTACATTACCTCTGACACGCTCTTCTTCATCAGAAGATGTTAATCCTGCAAAAAAAGTTCACAAACATTGATGTGAAAAAAGTTTTAGGCCCAATTTTTGTCAGCAGATTACATATGTATAAATCACTTGAGAATGACAAACATACCGCTTAAAAAAACCTCCGGAGCTACTTTTTAAGTGCGACTCCTTTTGGATTTAGTCACCATGTCCAGGTCCTCCTCATCCTGCTCTGCCTGACTAGTCAGGTTGTAATTCTCACACTCACAACGTTTGGCTTAAGTGAGGAGAGAGAAAAAAACACATTTCAACAATATTTGGATTAAGATATACATTTCATTTTAAATGTATCAAAACTTACCAGAAGTACAGTACTTTTTATCTTTATTAATGGGATGTCATCCAGTCACCCCCAGGGTTAATTTTATCCCTCATTGCCTGTTTGGTTTTTGTGGCACTCATCTTATTTGGCCAATTACCACACTTCACTAGTATTGGCCAGAATTGGACACCACTACTTTTGAAAAGTGGGACACCATCAATGTTTACAGTAATCTGCACATCATTGCTGACGTAAATAACGACAGATCCCCTTCTCTAGGCCATAGTACATGTACTGCCCGCCACAATTAGGCTCCATGGTGTTACACTGTGGTGTAGTAGTGTATGGCAATCCACAGGCAATACGTGTCCTTGCTTTCTTAATATGGCCAATAAACCATTAAAGGTGCTATGTGTAACTTTCTGTAGAGCGCAGAACTTAGAAATATTTTCAACAGGCAAAGCATTCTGATCCCTCCCCCTCAGAGCCATATATGGCTCTGCTCCCCCTGGCCCTGCTGAAATTCAAATTCAAGCTCTGTTTTTATTGGCTGATTCAAATTCAAGCTCTGTTTTTATTGGCTGGTTACAAACTCTGTTTTTATTGGCTGGTTAACGGCGGGTCACTCTGTGTTTTTAGTGTTTTTATAAATGCTGATAGAGAAGCAAGGGGACTATAGTTTTTTTCAGAGATTACTTTGTCTAACATCAGTCTGTCAGTAGATAGTGACAGAGTGAAGAAATATGTTAAAAATATATTGTTAGAAAAGTTACAGACTGCACTACAAAGTTACATAGTGCAGCTTTAAGTGCTCTGTATGTCAATGTGTGTTCTAAGGCCCAGTCATTACTGTACTGTAATGTAGTTCACTTCGCCTATCCTAACACAGTACCCTACATAAATATCAAAAAACACATACAGTACATTTAGAGACAATTTAGAGACAATTACAGTAAATCAAAAAATAAAATTTCTTACTTTGATCTGGTCAAGCCTGTCTCCGTCTTTTTAGCATGTTAGCTCCTTGCACGTCCAGCTCTGCAGCTTTGTGCTGCTCCACGTGGTCCAAACTGTTTACAAGAAGGACTGTTAGCATGTTAACTCCATACATAATGAAGGGGAAAAGAGTGAATAACTTACTGCGCCGTTTCTCCATCCAAAAGGCCGCGTATCGTTAGCATTTTAGCTCCGCAATTTGTTAGCGTTAGCATGTTAGCTCGTTGCTACTCCGGTCAGGTCCGGCTCGCACGCTGTCTGCTGCTTCACGCAGTCAACAGCGTCTTTTTCATTCGCCCATCTGTCCCTCAGCACAACCGCCGTTCATCTACATCTCATGTATCCATGCGCAGGAACCTCTGAGCGGACACAAGATTTGACTGTCGAAGCCGAGGCAAACCGAAGCTAGCCAAAACATGGCGGCACTACCGAAAACTGACTGCTGCCGGAAACTGTGGGAAACTGCCGCAAACCCTATCTGGGTGTCCAAACATAACAAAATAGAATTTTGACACACCTAAAACAATTAAAAGTCAAATTAAATTTACACATGAGTTTGTAATAATTGCAGAGATGTACTGTATAGGTTAGGGACCTATTGAATGGCAAAGCATTGTATCTGTTGTTCCACATTTAATTTATTGCATTAATGTTTGGGGAAAAGCATGTAAAACTATTACAAAACCTATTTTTATTTTACAGAAAAGAGCCATAAGGATTATTGCAAGAACTGTCATCCATCTAGTATATTATTTTTTCAGTTGAAATTACTGAAGTTCCATGATTTAGTAGATTACCATATTTTAATGATGATGTATGAAGCTCATAACAATGCACTACCCTTAAATATTCAGACACATTTTCTTAAAAGCGCAAGCTGTTACAACCTAAAGGGAACTGATGTATTTGTAAAGACACAATACAGAACTAGTTTGAAGGGACGGTCTACAGTCCAGGGAATTGGATTGTGGAATGGCTTAGAGTGTGATATAAAAAAAGCAATGTCGATGTTTGTGTTTAAAAAAAAGATAAAGAGTGAATTGTTGAAGAAATATGTACGAAGTACAGTAGTTCAATGTGTAATATCTCGAAATTTGAAAATTGAGATGAGTTATTCATTTTTTTCCTTGTTACTTATATATAATTATTGTTTGAAATGTTTTTTTTTATCTAAAAAGGAGCAGACATAATAAGATATTTTCTTCTTCTGCCGCCTTTCATTTTATATTTTCTTTTTTATACAAGAAACATGTGTTTGTTGTGTGTTCTATTTTTATAAAATGAATAAATAAATGAAACTGAACTGACTGTCGAAGCCGAGGCAAACCGAAGCTAGCCAAAACATGGCGGCACTACCGAAAACTGACTGCTGCCGGAAACTGTGGGAAACTGCCGGAAACCCTATATGGGTGTCCAAACATAACAAAATAGAATTTTGACACACCTAAAACAATTAAAAGTAAAAGTAAATTTACACATGAGTTTGTAATAATTGCAGAGATGTGAACACGTATGATTTGGAAATGTAATTATCAATACAGAGGTCTAGTGGTGACAGAACAAGCAGCTTCATTGATCACGTTGACTATCCGCATTACATTGTAACACATTTACTATGTAAAAATTAATTTGAACTCAAGGTGGTGTGAAACATGAATAAAGTTTAGATTTTTTACTATTATTTTTTTTAATTTGAGGTAAGTTTGTGTGTGCTTTTACTGGCAATGTATACCCATAGTAATTCACAGCCCAGGTCCAGGTTGAGAAATGCTTTTAAGACAATAAAAGTGCACTATCAGGTTTTATGTTGTGTTTATTTATATTGTATATTTATTAGGGCTTGAGGAAGTGCTAAATAATCCATAGTTATACCTTTGGCGTCTCACTACAACACACGTTTTCTATAGGGGAAAGGAAGCTGCAGTGACCACAGGTGCACCTGTTGAAAGAGGTTATTTTTGCTTTAGTATAATTTGGATACATATGTCTTACTTGAGATAGTTTAACATTAACAAATATGACAATTGTTACTGCTTTGAACATTAGCCTATGTTGCTAATATCAATTTACCACTCAGGAGGGGGTGAAAAGTCCTCCACCTAGCATGTCACGAGGTGTGGCCCGTGACATGCAGCTAGCATGTTGCATATATTATGCTAATGCTAGCTGCATGTCACGAGGTGTGGCCAGGACCGTGACATGCAGCTAGCATGTTGCATACATTATGCTAATGCTAGCTGCATGTCACAGTCCTGGCCACACCTCCTCGCTCTAACCCCCATATACCGGTAAGTTCAATAGTACATTTTCCTACTAAGGATATTATATGTGAAATTACTGTCATATATTGTTCTTATAAGTATACAAATTATATATGTTTCATTTTATACAAATTTACTAAGGATCTTATACCTGGTTTCAATGCATTATACAAAAAATATAAGTTTCAAACAAAACATATAAAAACTTTATAAAATTTATATATATCTTTTCTGTATGGGCTGTCAGACCTCAAATAATGTTAAAAAAACATGTTTGTCTTGTGGAAACTACTATATTTTTGAACCCAGAAAGAGTTCAAATGATTACAGGATAACAGTGCAGTGGTCTGTTCATTTTTATACAGCTGCATGTTTGATGACATTTTACTCACCTGTTATTTCTTCAGGGGGGTTGAAGGAAGAATCTCCTTGCATGTCGCAGGTTGTAACTTCAACACAAGCAGTGGACTGAGGTACAGCGAGGCCTAGTAGAACTAGCTAGCTTATCAACTGTCCAGTAGCATGTTGTTCTGTTGCGGGAGGTTGTTCTCGGTTTTGTCTGTTTCCCATATCCAAGATGTAATGTAGGAACGTAATCCACGGAGTTTGGATCATTAATGGCCATGCCAGATAAAAAATGCAGATTACACACTTTGCTGTTTTGTGTCGGGGTGAAGTCCTGCCGGCGAAGCGCTTGAAGCCACATCTTCCTTCTTTTAGTCGCTTTACTCGACTTTCCTAGAGGGACTTGGTAAAACGAACAAGTCTCACCTTCTTCTTTTACTTGTTTACGTTGCCTCGAACAATTATAAACACAACAAAAGTCATATTTCCCCATGCGACCGTTGGCAGTAATGAAAACACTGCAGTAAGGTTAGGCGGCGTTAGCCCCAGGTTCCGGTAAATTCTCGAAAAATGTGAGTGCGCATGCGCAATGACGTCAACTGGTAAAAGGTCTATTACAATCTTGTCCTTGAATAGAAAATACTTTAAAAAAAACTTCTGAGGAAACTTAAGTCCTGTTTACATGTGAATGATCCCTTGAAACATTCATGTTTTTCAAATGTTGACTGTGGCCAAGCGTGTACATTTCACACCGATTCCAAAGATTTCCAAAAACCTCCACTTTGAGACCTGAATTCTAAAGACTTTGGTTTAAGAGAAACCAACTGCTGTTGTCATTTACACAAATTGTCAAAACACAGCAGAAAAGCAATGGATTTACAAATGTACTAAAAAATGGAGGAATATAAACTGAACCTTGAGTGGACAATGACTAAGAGATGGGGTAGTGGCTACTCAAGCAGTGGCAGTGAGTGGCAGTGAAGTCTATAAAATCTGATAGCAACAAAAGTTGCAAAATGGTGAGGAAATTAGATTTAAGTCATGTCAAAATTACAAAACAAAAAGCATTTTGGTTGTTGTGGGGAAGAGAGAGACAGGAATGTAAAATTTAACCTTGGATGCTGAAATATATTTCTATCAGTATTACATTACACCCATTATGTTCCATTGTATTCACTTAATTCTGCCTTATAATGTGAAATGTGACACAAGGCAGAACATTTTTCTCTCGGGCTTTGTTTTCACTAGGGAACAGTTACACGCCTGCACAATTCACAGACCCAACATTTGATGTTTACATTGAAGCTGATAGTTTGTTGACAGAAAGGAGGGTCACGTGGTAGTGTAGGTGGTTCCAGGGCGGTCCTGAAGCAGTCCAAGGCGGTTCCAGGTTCCAGGAGGCGGTGACGACATCCGGGGTTTTATAACCGTGGCCCTGCCTTTGAAGATGTGTGTGTTGGACTGTGCTTGGAGTCAGGTCTGTTGGTTGCTGTAAGGTTTATTCTTATTATGTACAATAAACCTGCATAAAATTTGCACATTCGTTTCAGAGCTTCCTTCAACCTTTTGAATTCGCAACAGATGCAAAAATAATATTACACGGCTGCCACTGTAGGTGACTAGTAGGCAACTCAAACATTACTCATAAATGCAAGAAAATGTGCAGTTTTTCTGTTGCAGTCACTGAAAATTGAGTGTTTCTAACCAAGTTACCAGAGAGATGAGCAGTTACATTTTGAGCCACTAGATTTTGAAAATCCTGACTTATTTTTGTGTGCACGTTGTGTATTTTAGACCATGCACATGTTGTCATATCTCACCTCTACACACTTGTACCCACCTGGGCCAGCTTCATACCCACCTCAATATCTGCCCCCACATTTATGGTTTATTTTACCGGAGAACATTGTTCAAATGAAGAAACCAGATTGTGACCAGATTTTCCAAGCATATTATTTGATTTTAGTATGGATTTTACACCTGGACGTTTGTCTTGGAAATTTTTGATCTGAGGACAGCTTCCCTGCAGAGGTCAAAATACAGCTCTAGTACTATTGAGACGAGTCAGAGATACCCCCAACACAATTCAAGTAGGTTTGAAATGAATTTGAGATGTCAACAATTTCACGGTGACCATTTCAAAAGAAAAGTTGTTACACAAATTTTTTTCTTCAAAACTCAAGTGATGGGGATGTGCACCTTTGCAGCTCACACAAGAAACTTTAGAACCTGACTATGTTGCAAGATATACAGTAAATCATATAATTAGTGTTAGCTTGTCATGCTGTTTTAAGCTTAGACTACTAGAGGACAAATTGACCTCATTTCCTTGAATGAATTGTTAAAATTGAATAGTTTTAATTTGATACTATTTTTATCTTAACATGTAATTTTTGATCGTCATTGTGTATCTGTTCCTACCAAACCCAGCTGGTCGAAGCAGATGGTCACTTGTCCAAAGCCTGGTTCTGCTAAAGGTTTCTTCCTCATGAGGGAGTTTTTCCTTTCCATTGTCGCCTTTATGTTTGCTCAAGATGAGAGTTCTGTGATGGAGTTAAATTCAAAGCAGTCTGCTCCTCAGATAAATAGTGTTAACTTATAATTTTTAAATATGAATGTTTCTGGGCAGTGCCCTGACATGTCTTCTGTTGTGACATTGCGCTATATAAATAAACTGAATTGAACTGAATATTCTGAAGACAATGGAGAGATTCCCTCATAAATGCTGTTCATCTAACTTACGGTAACTTCAGAACTTCCGGTAAGATGGCGCCCGTGTACATGGCTTGCAATCTACCTCTGCTGACGGTGTTCGGATTTTTTTTGTTTTGTTCATTTTTCATCAGGGACATAAACACGCTACTGGTGTATGATCGACAACAGCTCCTGGATCTTTGTTTTTCTGCCGCTGATGTCAATTATTTGGGCCAGTATGAACCCCCCCTCTTCCCCCGCTGCTGGTGGACCTGACTGTTTACCTCTGTTGCGCCCCTCACCTACCTATCCGGAGACGACGGTTCAAGATGGCTCAAGACGACGGGGAAAAACAAGCTGGTCGGCTGGTGAAGCTCAAAGCCCTGCGTGTTGCATCTTCCTCTCTAGCTGATGGTCATGATTTCCATCGCCAGCTTCCCACGTGCCCGGACCAGGTAAACAATGGGAGCTGGAAGCCGACGCAGCTCATTATTGAAAATCTGCGGCCGCTGGCACGCGCACACTCCACCGCTTCTGGGTCTACCTCGGATAACATCAGGATATGTCTGGTGAACGCAAGATCAGAATCAGAATCAGAATCAGAATCAGGTTTATTGGCCAAGTATGTTGACACACACAAGGAATTTGTTTCCGGCTGTTCGTGTCTCTCTAGAAAATGTCTCTCTAAAAATGCTAAAAACTATACAGATACTTTACATAAAAAAAAAATAAAAAAAAAAACGTACAAATAATACACAAAATACATAAGGATTCACATCACATGGGGGTTGTGAATGGGTTGGGAGTCACGCTGATGGATGTCTGATGATCAGCTGTTGACGATGGTGATGGCCTGGGGGAAGAAACTGTTCTTGTGTCTGACAGTCTTAGTGGACAGAGATCTGTAACGTCTGCCAGACGGGAGAAGTTGGAACATGTTGTGACCCGGGTGTGTGGAGTCTGTGATGATTTTTCCAGCCCGTTTCCTGGTTCTTGCGTGGTACAAGTCCTGAATGGAGGGCAGTGAAGCCCCAATGACTTTCTCAGCTGTCCTCACTGTTCGCTGCAGCCTGTTCCTGTCCTGCCTTGTGGCTGCTCCAAACCAGACTGTGATGGATGTACACAGGATGGACTCAATGACTGCAGTGTAGAACTGGATCAGCAGCTCCTGAGGCAGGTCCAGCTTCCTCAACTGGCGTAGGAAGTACAGTCTCTGCTGGGCCTTTTTGAGGATGGAGGTGATGTTGTGCTCCCACTTCAGGTCATGTGAGATGGTGGTTCCCAGGAACCTGAAGGACTCTACCGTAGACACGGGGCTGTTGAAGATTTTGAGGGGCAGCAGTTCTGGGGGGTGTCTCCTGAAGTCCACTCTCATCTCTACTGTCTTCAGTGTGTTCAGCTCCAGTTTGTTCAGGCTGCACCAGGACATCAGTCGTTCCACCTCCTGTCGGTACGCAGACTCGTTGTCATCACTGGAAGAAACGATTCATCCTTCATCCTAAGGACTTCATCAGTCTGAACCCTGGCAACAGTATTTGCTGTATTAGCACGTTGTTGACATGTTTCAAATCAGTCTGCAGTTGAGTTTCCATAATAAAGGTTAATTTTTAAAATTGGGTTGCCAGGTGAAAATCCAAGATGGCCACCAGTAACATTTTAAGCTGAATAACTTGAAAAATAAGCAACAGCTAACTTCCTTTTAGGTGTGTGTCTGCACCAAGACATAAGAAATGTTCATTTGTAACATGGGGTTGCCACATCAAAATCCAAGATGGCTACCACTACTGTATATGCAAAGTACATACTGTATGCCAAATGCCAAACCCCTATCATTTGAGAAAACTGCTGTCTAATTTCTATTTTGCTTAAATGTATAGTTTCCTTAAATTATGGGTTGGCTGGTGTGGTGGCCAAAGATTAATCTGTGGTGGCCAAGGCCTCCATTGGCCACCCCCTGGTCCTGCCATTGCACTTTGCGGTGAATAAAATGTATCTCTTTGCTCGCCAGGGTCCATTGCTCTGTGCCACTTCGAACAAGAAAACAAATCTACCTCTCCTCTTCTCCATATTGTAACTCCTACTCACTTGAATATCTTGCACCACTGTCCTTGTTCAATTCCAGTCCTGAGAAACACTCATCTCCAAAACTACCAACATTCATTATTAAAATATTTCAGCGGTGGGGGACATCAAACTGCTTGTTATGTTAAATGTAGCTACTTTTTAAACACAAAAAGCTGCATCTACAGTTAACTATTAGCCTGGTTAAAACCAGACCCTTGTCCTTCACTTTGCTTCGTACTAGGGTCTGGACTTTCTATTATAGAGAACCGATTCTTGCTGGAGGCGTGGCCTCTGCTGAGGAACAAAACCATTGGATCTTAGAAAAATTTTGAACAGGGAAAGCATTCTGCTCCCTCCCCCTCAGAGCCATATATGAACTTCCACCTTATTTCTTAAGGCTGGCTGCTCATATCATCACAGTCCCTGTGACCCACATCTTTAATCTGTCCATAAGCCAAAACACCATTCCGGATGCTTGGAAAACAGCCTTTGTTCTTCCTTTGCTGAAGGGAGGTGACCCCACCTCACTGAACAATTATCGACCGATCTCTAAACTCTGCATCTTAGCCAAGGTTCAAGAAAAACTGATAAACTCTCAGATCAAAAATTATCTGGACTCATTTAACATCTTACCTCTCCATCAATCTGGTTTCAGGAAAAAACACAGCACAACAACTGCTTCTCTGAAGGTTCTGAATGATGTTGTTGAAGCATTGGATGCTAAGGACTATTGTGCTGCACTTTTCTTAGACCTGTCTAAAGCTTTTGACACTGTGGATCATAACATCCTGTGTCATAAGCTCTCAGAAATCGGTTTCTCTGATCACACCATCGGTTGGTTTTCTAACTATCTTTCCAATCGGAGGCAATGTGTTCAACATAACGGTACTTCTTCCAGCTATTTAACAGTTAAAAATGGTGTACCACAAGGCTCAGTTTTAGGACCAACTCTCTTTACAATCTACATAGCTAATGTAGGTCACTGCATCCCTGATGCATCCTTACATTTCTATGCTGATGATACAGTTGTTTATTGCCGAGCTAAAACAGTAGCTAAGGCTTTCCAGTTACTACAATCCGCTTTTGACATCATCCAGTCAGATTTGTTCCGTCTCAAACTTGTCCTAAATGCTGATAAAACAAAAGGGATGTTTTTTTCAAATAGGAAGGCGGTTCCAGCAGATCCTCCTCTGATTTTTTCTTCAAATGGTGTCCCTATTGAGTTTGTTGATTCCTATAAATATCTGGGTATCCTGATCGATTCACATCTCTCTTTTAAACTCCACGTGGAAAACCTAGTGAAGAAATTGAAAGTTAAACTGGGTTTCTTTTTCAGAAACAGATCCTGTCTATCACTGAATGTCAGGAAACGCCTTGTGTCTGTGACTTTCCTTCCCTCCATTGATTACGGTGACATTCTCTACATGAATGCTCCTAAAAGCACCCTGCAGATGTTGGATGTGGTCTATCATGGTGCACTAAGATTCATAACTGGTTGTGATTATCGTACCCACCACTGCACCCTGTATTCACTGGTTAACTGGACATCATTAACCTCACGCAGACTCTTCCACTGGTACATTTTCATCTTTAAATCACTTCTTGGTCTACTGCCCTCATACATCTCCTCCTACATGTCTTTGCGTGAGTGCAGCTACAGTGTGCGCTCTCAGGACATGATTACCTGCAGTGTTCCGTCAGTGAGGACTGAACTTGGAAAAAGGGCCTTCTCCTACTCTGCTCCTGCTTCATGGAATATCTTACAAAAAGATCTGAAGCTCTCGGCCCTGACCTCCCTAAATGGTTTTCAGAATCTGTTGGAATCCTGGCAAAAACCAATGCAGATTTGTTCCTGTCTTTGATTTTATACGTCTACCTTATAATGTTTTGCTAGTTTTTTGATACTTTGTTAAAAAAAAAAAAAAAAAAAATCTTTTGTTTTTTTCTCTCTTTTTGTTTTCTATTGTTTATTGTTTGTTTGTTTATTGTTTAATGAAATTCTATCACTGCTGTTCATTGTTCTTTAGTTTTAGCAGGTCGCTTTCGTAAATGAGCCCATGAGGTTCAAAAGATTTACCTGACTAAATAAAGGTTGAATGAATATGGCTGTTTCCCCGTGCTCTGCTGAACTTGAGATCAGCTCCTCCACACGCCTCTCGCTGCCGCTGCATACATGTATTCTGTGTTTATATGTTAATAAAACATTCTAAAAAATAAAATAAAAGCATGGAGCGCTGGTCCAGCACACCAGAAGACCAGAAAATCTGCAGGGACTCGGGCAGCAACGTAAAACCCGAGTTTAATTCTCTCGTGACAACCTCAGTCATTTCCTCATCATTGCACTCAGCGGAGGAGCGGAGGGAAGGAGGGAGGAGGAGGAGGGAGCGATCACTTGACTTTTGGCAAAAAAACAAAAGAAAACTCCAGATAAGGGATTAAGAAGGGGAATTTAATACATTTGTGTCACATATAAAACAGTCCTGCATCGCTTTGCATCGCTTTGAATGAGAACATGCGGATGCTCGCTGGCTGCGCGCTGGGACAGGTGGGGGCGTGGGTTAGGGGCCAAAAACTCCGCCCCTTCTGTTCTCTGATTGGTCCGGTCAAAAATCAGCCGGAGAAATCCTTCTCTATGGGAGAAGTCCCAGACGGAGCAGTGAAGGGAAAATAGAATTGAGCGGAGCTGCATAGGAAGGCGAGGGCCAGGCTAGTTAGCTATAGCTTTTAGTGCATCTTGAGAACATTTTCAGCAATGGTATTACAGTACAGGTAGTCCCCGATTTACGAGCGAGATCCGTTACAACGAGGCGCTCGTAAACCGGAAATCTCGTAATTTGGAACGGCCGCCATTTCTCTCGTAAATCCGGAATTTCGCTCGTAAATTGGAACGGTTTTCGCTAGCGCGACTAAAAACACTCTATTTTCATCTAAAAACTACTTTTGAGTGCATAAAAATGATCGGAAACGTGTGTCTATATGCTTAACTAACTAACTGTGGTGAAAAAACACATGAAAACTCAGTATTTTTTTCGTTTTTTCCAAAAATTCGCAGCTCGTAAGTCTGGAACCTCGCAGATCAGAGCGCTCGTAAATCGGGGACTACCTGTACATGTATAGTGTTTCTGCAAGTAAAACACTGTAACTTGACAAATTAACATTTATCAAATATTATTTGGATGAACCACTTCGGCCAAGACCAAAGTGGATTTTTGCTGTGTTAAAATAACTACAATCCTCAGAAAATAGTTGAGGATGTATAAAAATGGTGGTTTGTATATTTTTCAGACAGAAACATTGCCGAGCTTCTCGTTCACATAAACATCCAGAAGTTTGACATAATTGGCCAATTCAAGGCTGAGTGGGGAAGCCAAATTCAGATAACACAATTATTTTGGCCCAGGCAGCCTCTGCTTGAATTTCCATTTTTGCCTTCATAGTTCTGCTGGTAGGTCTCACTGGCAATTCCAAACAGCCAAATTTTGTGGTCACACTGCTGGGCCAAGCTTGTAGCCTTCTCCAAGGTTGATTCCTTCCCGACAGTGTGTCCCAGGAGCCACAAGTGGCCTGCGATTCTCAGAAATAGCATCCAGCTTACGGCTTAGCTCATGCAGCGTCTGGGTCTGAGAGCTTACCATTTGGCAGATTCCTTCATACAAGGCAGGCCAACCGCTTCCACCGTCTTCAGAATTTGTCGATGTGCCAGACACCCGCCAATACCAAAAAGCAGAAGTCCGGTTGTCATAAATCCAGTAATGTACACGTCTTCTATGTCCTCAACAAATAATACAGACAGACACACCTTCTTCCACTGGCCCCAGGAATCCATAGTGTATCCAGCTGCGAGTGTCTCTTCTAGGGGTTGAACGAGTACATATTTTTTAAACTCGACATTAACATAATAAAGCTAGAGTAGAACTCGAGTAGTTGAGGATGTCATAGGATCTTAAAGGTGCAGTCTGCAGTTTTGTAGTGCAGTCTGTAACTTTTCTAACAATATATTTTTAACATATGTATTCACTCTGTCACTATCTCCTGACAGACTGATGTTAGACAAAGTAATCTCTGAAAAAAACTATAGTCCCCTTGCTTCTCCAGGTGGTAAATAAGCATTTCTAAAAAGCCACAGTGACCCGCCGTTAACCAGCCAATAAAAACAGAGTTTTTAACCAGCCAATAAAAACAGAGCTTCTCACTTTTCACGTTCCCGTCCCAGCCCCCGTGGTCGCGCAGGTTCTCGTTCAAAGTATTGCAAAGCGATGCAAAACTGTTTTGTATGTGACACAAATGTATTAAATTCCCCTTCTTCATCCCTGATCTGGACTTTTCTTTTGTTTTTTTTTGCCAAAAGTCAAGTGATCGCTTCCTCCTCCACTGACAGAAATGAGGAAATGGATGAATTTGTTACAAGCAAATTAAACTCGGGTTCAACGTGGCTGCAAGAGGCTCAGCAGATTTCATGGTGTTCTGGTGTGCTGGACCAGCACTCCATGTTTTTATTTTATTTTTTAGAACGTTTTATTAACATCTAATCACAGAACTTCGCAGCGGCTGAGACAGGACATGTAGTGGAGGCGGAGCATTCCAGGCTGCAGCGAGAGCAAGGGGGAGCAGAGCCATATATGGCTCTGAGGGGGAGGGACCAGAATACTTTCCCTGTTGAAAAATTTCCTAAGTCCTGCGTTCTACAAAAACTGCAGAGTGCAGCTTTAAGATGCAAATTTTTTTTTTAAAGCAACAAAAAAAAAAGCCTTTTTATATTTACACAAAAAAAAGACCAACAAAACATTGGGAGTGTACATTATGCTGGGCTACCATTTATCATACTGCAGATAAGTCACAGGAAAACCAGAACTATTAGTTATGATTATTAAGCTGCAAAAGTGAAAGAAACATGCGGCACGTCAAAAACGAAACTTAAAACAGTGGGGCGGTCGACCACCCCGCACCTGCAACAGTGCATGCAACACCGCCCACTATGGTCACAATATACGGTGGTCACAGAATTTGGTGTAACACAGGTTCGCAACGCGCTCCAAACAGGAAGTTGATTAATTTTCTGTTCTGTAACTGCGACGTGATGACTTCACTATGAATACTCAATGTGAAATTAAAAAACTTGATAGATTTCCTAGGAATTGATGTGTCGATTACTCGAGTAGTCTGTTAAAGCCCTAGTCCCTTCAGGCCATGAGGGCTCTCCTTCCCACTGTCTTCTCGTCAAGAAATTTTTATCAATTGTGTTAAGAGACCAGGGGCCTCATGTACAAAGACTTGCGTGGATTTCTTACTGAAAAGTGCCGCACGGTCAAATCCAGAAATCTGCCTACGCACAAAAAAATCCAGATGTATCAAACTGTGCGTACACCGGAATCCACGCACATTCCTTTTGTACATCACAATCAACGTGGAACTGAGCGCACGTGAGACACCTCCCCTGACACGCCTTCATTTACATATGTTAAACAGATGCAAATTACTTCCTGCATGTGTGAAGGACATGTTTGTTTGATCCCTGCGCGATCAGAAATGATTTCTAGATTCAGGAAAATAATGAATTTAATATAATATGAGTGAGGAAAATAATCCTAAGTAAGAATAGTAATAAAATGTGTTTATCACGCAAAGAACGAGTGATTGTGTGTCGGTATTTGTGTGTGCGTGCACCCTGCTTTGGTGCGCCAGCTCATCCATTCATTCTGAGTGAAAATATTAACTTTGCGCACGAGTTTATTACCATAATTACTGTAAACACAGAGGAACTTGGATGTTTGGTTGAACATAGATCTTTGTTCATTTAATAGCTGATATGAAGAAACGGGTCTGTGCGTCTCAGTGGAGAGTTTTCATGACATGACGTGATGTTGGAGTCTCCAAACGCTGCGCGCAGCGCGCGCCGCAGCCTTGTGCGCATCTGTTTGTCTGTGAAGCTTTCACTCTCCTACAAGTTATATATGGTGTACTTTCACGTGTCATTTTGGAGAAATCTACAATAAACGCAGATTATTAAACACCTCCACTGCCGTGTAACACCGGCGAGGGTGCGCGCGCTCCAAACCGCGACCACTCAGCCTTTGGAATCATATGGATGAGACCATTCTATGATCCGGCTTTGTGTGGACTGGAATGGCACAGTCCCGATCGACCTGCCAGCTCCCTCTGGAAAGCTCGGGAACAGTTTGATCGCTGCTTCTGCACGCGTTGTGCATGCATGCGTTGTGCTCCAGAGCGCAGTGCCAAAATGAAAAAGGATTATTCCTGAAAACGGCTGATAAGCCATATCATAGATCAGAAACTTATATCTGTTTATAAATAAATGATCTGCGTGTTACACTATGTATTATATCCTCCAGTAAGGCTGAATCCGTTCCTGTCAAATGTATTTTTTGCACAACTTTGCGCGTCCTTTATTTGCGTCCATGTGGATGTAATAATTGTTATCATGTGTGTTTGGTGGGAATATTAATCATTTTCACATCATGAACAGTTAATAATAATAATAATAATAATAATAATAATAATGAATTCAATTTATAACGCACTTTTCATTAATGAAAATCTCAAAGTGCTACAAGGTGCAACATAATTGAATGTCAATAAAACAAATAATAAAACAATTAAAATCAACAACAGTATCAGCTAAGATCAAAAGTAGAATCATGAGGAGTATAGTATGCTCGGTTGAAAAGAAAGGTCTTCAAGCCGCTCTTAAAGTCAACCACAGACTGTGGGGCTTCAGTTTCTCTGAATCACCTGTAAGTGTCGCCAAAGGAACAAGAACCACAGAAACGTGCGTACGCGTGCTCGGGGCTGGCGTGGAAATGTACCTGGATGCGCACATATTCACGTTCAGTTCAGTTTTGATACATACGGGGTTTTGCGTGGATAGTGACGTAAGCAAGTTTTTTGTGCGCACGCACGGTTGATACATGAGGCCCCAGCTGACCAGATCCATAACTTACAATTCAGAGGATTTGTAGAGAGGCTTCGATAGGAATCACAAGACAAAGAGCAAAGCAAGAGGTAAAACCATCCGTCCTCGTCAAGAACAAGCAGGAAAAATTTGCAACGGACATTAACTTCAGAATTCAATGTAAACATCTGAGTGAGAAGAAACTAACGGTGGTGTAAATGTTTATAAATGAACGTTTGTATGAATTTCAACATTTTTTTTAGATTCATCCATCCATCCATTTTCGTCCACTTATCCGGGGTCGGGTCGCGGGGGGTAGCAGCCTAAGTAGGGAGGCCCAGACTTCCCTCTCCCCAGCCACTTGAAGCAGCTCCTCTGGGGGAATCCCAAGGCGTTCCCAGGCCAACCGAGAAACATAGTCCCTCCAGCGTGTCCTGGGTCTTCCTCTGGGTCTCCTCCTTTTTTTAGATTCGAGTTGTTTTAAGATGGCAGCAGCATATGTTTACCTCAGCTCTGCTCGAACTTATCAGTCTGGTCAGAATTCAACTATCGTTGTTCAAACTAATGTCGCTCCAAGAGCTATCTACAACAGGTAGGACATTAATTGTTCATCCCTTTGCCACAACAACTTATTAATTTACATTTTACCCAAATTTCTCCAGATAACTAAATATGTGACAGCCAAACATCTGGCAATTTTTGCTTCAGGAACCTTTTTATCAGCTCGTCTTTCAACTGTGCGCATAGAGGTGGATAAACAGGTTACTGACATGGCAGCAGTCAGATCGTCCCGACTGATTGGCTGAGCAGGAGGCGTATTTGCGTCGTCTGGGTAGAGATGAAGAGGTCAATGTGTCAAAGACCCCCGTGTGTCATCAGGCAGAGGGAACAGCTTTCAGTGTGGATGACAGGAAATATGAGGCCGTCAGAACCCAAACAGAGACGTTGGGTTACATCAGAGGGGAGTCGTAAGTACACTAAAGGTGAAACCTGTCATGTACAAGCCAATGCCAAACAACAACTCCAGGCTAACGTCAGGATCTCTGTTGTGGTGGAGGCTCACTGGGATTAGGCTACTGGAGTGACGATCATTTGTTTAATCCTGATTGCAGCAAAGTAAATACACTATTTTACAATTACAGATTTTCTTCAATAGAAATCTTTTTTGTTGATATTCTGAATTGGAACCTTGCAGTTTTATTTATTTATTATCCGTTTTATGGTTCATTCTGTCAAAGTAGGTGGAGATATGTTATGTAATTTGTGACTCAGTAGAAAAAAATATCAAAGTGTTACATAAGTTTTTGGCACTTGGCTTCTCTTTTAGAAGTGACCTGTGGATGACAAACATTAAAGGGCAATTTAAGGGTTCTTACCCTGTCCATGGCAGTGATTTTCATCTGGTGAATGAGTTCTGCAGCTTTATTTAATTCACACAGAGAACATGTACCAGCAGGGACGTGCAGAGGGGGGGGCTATGGGGGCTTGAGCACCTGCCCCTTTTGCTCCTTGCCCCCAAGTGCCCTTTTGGGCAAAAAAAAAAAAAATTTTTTTTTTTTTTAATTTCCTATTCCTAAGCCCTCCTCTGACACATAATAACATACTAAAATTATTTATTTTATTTTATTATTATTAATTTTGTATTTTGCAAGAAAAACAACATAATAAGCCCTCCGGTCACGTACCAACACTACATTCCCCACAATGCAACAGTGGTAGTAGGGGTGGGGCAAATCCGATCCGGAGTCGTGTCTCATGAAACCAGAGTAATAAGACCTGCCTCACATTCACATTAGGGTCAGTGGGGGAGCTGGCCCCCTTGGGGGCATTGCCGTTCGGGGGGCATGGCCCCACCCCTACTACTACTATTCAGCAAATCCCTTTCAGTTTGCAGCCAGCTACAGTGTGTGGACTGAGTGAGTAGCACTTTAGCTAACAACTAGCCAACTTTTCATCGTAACATGTCGGCTGTGTGAAAGTATTTTACACTAAACACCACAAGACAGCAATGTGCAATGTCTGCAGAGCCATAGCGCCACATTAAACTGCGGTCAAGTTAGTTTTACGTTGGACATTCGAGCTCCGGGGCTTCAGCGGGACGCCACTCTCGCTGAACCGAAACAGGGAGACCGACCGCGGCCAGCTGCGTCCAGTCCGACCCGCTGTCTGACGTCTCGTAGGACGGACAGGCTGAGAGCGGCTGACCAAAATCAGAGCCCCCGCCCCGGATTGAACAAGAAAAACACACCGCTGAAGCCACGGAGCTCAAATGTTCCCCGAGAAGTTGCTAAACTTCATCATAATTAATGACCAACAGCTATCAGCTGTAGAAAATGAAGGATTTCACAGCTTGATACTTGCAGCCAACAGTAAACAATCATAAAAAAGCATATTAATTAAAAATCACAAGAAAATTGTGTTAAAAAAATGAAACATAAACAGCTACATTATAAAACAATGTACAATACTAAAGGCAGGAACATGTCTGTGTTGGTTTATGCCAAGAACTTAACAGATGTAAAGCTATTTAATATTTTATTTAATCCTTTATTCATTCATTTAAAAGAGACAAAATAAAACAAATTAATAAAAAAGAAAACATTGAATGAAAAGAGTGCAAAAAGAAGAAGAAAAAAAATCTTATATCACCCCCTTAAAATAAACATTGATCCAGTCTGTCCCTTGGCTTGTAGCAAATTTGTTTTTTTGGCCCTCCATGTATTTGACTTTGACATCCCTGACTCATGCAATAGGGAGCACATCGCCCGTCCAAAACCTATCATCTCTCCATAATGGATATATGTCCGATCTTCTAACTTCCTTTGCTGCATAATGTACATTGCATTTATTCTAGCGTTAGGTAAATGTATCTTGAAGGAGAATAGCACTTAAATAAAAGTCCAACCAGAATATTCATTTAGAATTAAAAATAACTCACCCTGAACTACCATAATAGATAAATGTAATAACCAATCAAGTTGCTCCTGTCCAATAAAAGCGTACAAATGAAGGGGAAAAACCTATCCAGACTTTAAGTAAGTTTAGGGTCTGGTTCGCAGAGTATGGAGTTAAATTTGTTTCACAATTAGTCAACGGGAAAAAAAAACTAACCTCAGTTATGTAAAATAAAATTGTAATCAAAACTTTTGGAATTGTAATGATTTCATTTTTTTAAAGCAAAAGCTTTTGTTTAAAAAACATTTTTTTAAATTAAATAGCTAATTTTTCTCTCGTGAACTTAAAAAGTTATTTGCAAAACATAAACTTTTATTTGCACACATCAGAAATCTTTTGTTGCGATTTTAGGCTCTGCCCACGATGTCATGTGAGAATCGCAAGCAAAACTTTGAATGACAAACAAAACTTAGATTAGCAAGCAAAGATTTCTGGCATGCGCAAATAAGTTTGTTTTGCAAATAATTAGCAACATAATTGCAAAAAATGTCAATGACCTCACTGAGGTCATTGACATTTTTCGAGACATGACCAACAGAAAACTGCTGCTGCACAGTTGTTTTAAGAAGGGGCAGATATGATAAGATTTTTTTCTTCTTCTACTACCTTTCATTTTATATCTTGTTTTTTTCTTTCATGTGTTTGTAAATTGTCTTTGTCTTTTAAATCTGAAATGAATAAATAATATAAAATGAATAAAAATAAATAAATAAGAAGAGAACAAAAATAGCAAAAATGCTTAAAAGTTGGAAGTTTGTTTTTAAACAGTTCACCATGATGGAAAAGAAGATTTTGGATCTTAGATTCAGTTTGGGGAAAAAAAGAAAGGCAAGAGACCGAAATAAATAAGAGACATTGGCCTCCACTCAACACAGAGAAGATGAGACAATGAGGAAAAAAGAGAAACTGACAAGAAAAAAAGAAGAGGAAAGATTGAAGAAAATGTATATAGGTACTTACAAAATACACTAAGACACAAACAGAGATATAGGTCTAAATTGTGGGGGTCAGTTAGTCTCAGTAGGCTTTTCTCATGGTGACATGCATTAACAATTCAATTTTTGCTTTTGTTTAGTTTTCTTCTGCAGTTCCACATTAAAGTTTGATGCAGCTCTGCTTTTCTGAATGGACCATCTTCATCTCCACTGCAAGTGTAGCAAACCAGGCAACTCTTTCTTTTATAGATTACAGTACACTAAAAAGTTGCATTGTGCCCTTGTTTATATTTTTAATAGTGTAATTCTGTAAAGACAAAATATATCTGGTGGTGTAGCTCTGATTTACATATCTTGCTAAATCGCAGGTTTGAATATTGCATTACTTGCCTATAACAAAGTAGACCTGCAGAAAGAAATTACTAATGAAATATTTTACATATGGATAGTTGTATGTTCTATGTAGAGGTTTTCCTAATCTTTGACAGTATATCTCACAATTTTGTAATTTATCATTGTTTATTTAACTCTGAAATCTATGTGACTTTGTTAATATTCTGTCCCAAAATGCGGTTAGATGTGCCCCCCTTTTTTTTTTGAGCACCTGCCCCTTTAGTGGTCTCTGCACGTCCCTGTGTACCAGTGTGTTGCAGCATGGCATGTTCACCTTTTATTTGTAGTTAGCCTTAAAAACAATTGAAATCACCATCAAATAAACATAAAACTCTCAACTTTGTCAATATTAATATAGTTTTAACTTTAAACAACATAAATTAACCCATGCAGCAAACGTCTGCATTTGCTTCATGGGTTTCTCTTTTGAGACAGCTGGGGGTGTTGTTTCAGGGACACTTTTATTGTGCTTCATCTTGTGACTCTCAGCATATTCTATAGAGTGAAACAAGTTACCGTACTTTCCGCCTTAAAAGTCGCACCGCCGTATATGTCACATCAGTCCAATTATGTCCAATAAAGTGGAAAAATCCATAAACATGATGCACCACCGTATACGTCACATCTATTATGCGTCACCGCTGACGCGTCGCGTATGTTACGTGTCACCGCTGACAAACCGGAAATGTGGGCCGGTGTTTTGCCAAAATTGGATTGGCTGCGAAATGGCCACAGGAGCGTGCACGGAAGGACTTTAACAAGAATAACACTTAAAAACAATTATTCATTTGCTGAAAATTATAGCAAAGATGTGTCTGAGCTGAACTTTTCCTTAATAAATGCATGTAATGGTCAAATCAGCTGGATTTAAAAAAGACTTCCGCTGTCTCAAGCGTGCGCATGCATAGAGTGGAAACGGTGCATTTCTTTAAAATTTAACAAGATAAACACCTTAAAATATATATTTGTTTGCTGAAAATTATAGCAAAGGTGTGTCTGAGATGAACTTTTCCTTTAAAATTTAACGTAATGTTCAAATCAGCTGGATTTAAATAGTTTCACTTTGTCGGGTCTTCCAAACGTGCGCGCACGCGCAGCGAAAACCTTCATCTCTTTAAAATTTAACAAGATAAACACCTAAAAAATATTTGTTTGCTGGCATTATAGTAAAAGTGTGTCTCAGCTGAACTTTTCTTAATAAATGCTCTTTGACGGTTAAAACATGGCAAATTGAAGCAGACGAAATAAAGCGGCTTTAAAATTACTACACGCTCGCCCGCCCATAATGATGACAGAAACACTCATTTATTGATTTATTTTTATTCAAACACGTTGAATTCTTCATCCTCTGTGTCGCTGGTGAAGAGTTCTGCCAATTCCTGAGGTAACAGTAGTTCAGACCTCCAGAGAGCAGGAGGCCGGGCTGCGACAGAGTGAGTCCGAGCAGAGGAGGCTGCTGTCGGACACATGAGCTGGGAACGGTCGGTGGACTCTGGAAGTGTCAGAGCTCCAGGGATGAGGAGGCCGTGCTGCGACAGAGTGAAGACATGCGCCGGGGCGTCTTGCAGAGTATAAACCAATGAGTCCCACCAGATGAGTCCGCTGTCGGACACATGAGCTGGGAACGCTCGATGGACCCTAGTGGCCCAAAGTGGTACTGCTCCATTTTTTCCGTCAGAATGAATGGAAACGGTCATAACTCAGCCCAAAATTGGTCTAAAAATATGGTGAAAAATCCATAAACATGTCGCTTCGCCGTATAAGTAGCAAGACATGCAAATTAGGCAAAAAACTGCAACTTATAGGCCAAAAAGTACGGTAGATGTGTTCCCATTGCTAGTTGGAACAACTTTCCGGCACATTTTGCAACACACTGAAGCCTGCAGTTTATGGGATCTTAGCTAGCCGAACCACTTCCACACCGCCAAATTAGTCTTTCCTCTTTTATCAATTATGTCATCTGC
Source organism: Garcialebias charrua (assembly GCA_038048925.1). Classification (NCBI taxonomy): domain Eukaryota; kingdom Metazoa; phylum Chordata; class Actinopteri; order Cyprinodontiformes; family Rivulidae; genus Garcialebias; species Garcialebias charrua. The sequence continues at coordinate 20,982 of JBBPBX010007258.1, read as the reverse complement.
TTTCTCTTCGCTTGTGAAAGCTTGTTCAGTCACATTCTGACTGTCACGGGCACTCATTCTAAAACGAAAACTTATCACGCGTTGGAGCTTAGCCTAGCCTAGCCTGCTACCGCTGACCCTTTCTGAACTCATGCTCTGTGCATGGTGTACGTCACCACGCACTTATGTTATGTGTCACGGCTTTTTCTGTTCGTGTTGAAGCGGCCACCAGTTGAAGCAGCCGCTTCAACCCGAACAGAAAAAGAAATGAGTCAGTGAAACGTTGAGCATAATGTACGTGCATGGAAATGTTGAAAATGTGCTTAAAACTCATAGCACCGCTATTGAATAGGCTATCGTGATATATATCAATACAGTATTGAACTATTGTCCAGCCCTAAGTAAAGGTAGAACAAAAGCTGTTTTCCAAGTGTTTGAAACAGTGTTTTGGCTTATGGACAAGTCAAAGATGTGACACCAGTTCTGCAATGATGTGTGAGGCCAGCCTTAAGAAATAAGGAGGAAGGTTATCAGAGCCTACAGATTTTTTAATCAATTTGTTTAACTCACTAACAGAAAACAGTGAAAATGAAAAGGTGTGGTTTACTGAGGATTGACTTGTTAGAGAGATTTGATTTGTAGATGATTGGCTTAAAGGCGAAGCAGCTGGTTTTCCATTAGTAACTGTGTCAAATAAAGAACTAGAAGCAACAAAATGTCTGTTGAAACAGTTCAGGATCTCGTGCTTATTTGTCACAGGAACAGAGTTAACAAAAACTGTGATGGCAGGTCAGATGAATGGGAGCTGCCAGAAAGTGATTTGATGGTTTTCCAGAATCGTTTAGGATCATTTAGATCTTTGGAGGTCTGAGAGAGAATTATTTACATTTTGCGGCTTTGATGAAAGCTGTACATTTATTCTGCAGCTGTCGAAAATGCAATCAACCAATGTCTTAATAACCAGAATGTCTTGCTGTAGCCCAAAGCTGATCTCTCCTGTGTAGGAGGTCAGCTAACTCAGGAGTAAACCAGGGGCTGCCTCGTCCTTTTATTCTGAACTGGTGAAAAGAGGCATGTTTATTTACAAAGTAGATGAAGCTGTTCTGAAAGTAGTTCCAAGTGAGGTTAACGTCATCAGTTAGGAGAATACGTTGCCACTCAAAATGAAAGAGATCCCCAAGGAAGGCCTGTTCACTGAAATGCTTCATGTCCCTTTTTAGAATGAAATAACTGGGTTTCCACTGGGAGCCTAGAAGCTGCTGCTCAACTGTGCATGACCATTCTTGAGGCCTCATGTTGCATTTCTCGATATCAGTTACAGAACGTGAAGTCCAGGTTGTATTTGTTGATACCTCATAGTGACAGCAGCTCGTTGTACTCTGTGTGCAGAGAGCACGTTTTAGAAAATTTCAAACCACTGGCTATTCGTAAAGTACCTACCGGTAGTTTTACTCATGGAAGTACAGGACGTTTCATTGCACAATCAATGGTCAATTCAAAAAACGTTCAATACAAAAACAGCTGGACTTTATTTGTAACAGAAGACATTTCCGCTCTTCATCCGAGGAGCTTTCTCAATTCAAAGAGCTGTGAGTTCAGGTTATAAAGACTGAGTGAGATAAGATACACACATACATATGTAGATTGACAAATCATACCTCACACTTTAAACAGTACGTGTTTCTTAAGGTCTTTGTTAGTCTAATTCACAGATGAGGCTCAAAGACCTTAAAGCCTGGTTTATACTTCTTGTCTCACGTCTTTTACCCCCCGTTGAGTGACCAAGCGCTGATGTAATTGCGTGTGTGTCACCGACCGCATTGAGTGTTTATACTTCTTTAAGACGTGGGGATAATCCCTCCCTCTTCCCTCCCACTGCATACGTCACGCGCACTCCCACTGCATGTTTTATCAGGACAAACGGATTTAATATAATGATAGGCTCCATTACCTCGATTTGTGAGTCCGTTATCATGCGCGTAGCCAGGATTTTATGAGGGGTGGATTGTTTAAAGGAAACGTTGACCTTAAAAATGCAGCAAGCCTCTGTGGCTCAATGGAAAGGCATAGGGTTTCCGCTCCAAAGCTTTTCTCGACTCGGGTTCGAATCTCACCTGGTTGAAGTTATTTTACGTTTGTCTAAAAAAGCTAAGTCTGGTCCTCTGGACATTCTCCAGAGGACCAAACTTAGCTTTTTTAGATTTTTCTACCTGGATTATTGAGCATGCATCAGGGTATTTTACGTTTGTCTTTTATTGGATTTAAAAAAAGGATTTTGTGTTAACCACAAGCATATTAACTCCTTTTTTTTATCCAATAAAAGACAAACGTAAAATAACTTCCACCAGGTGAGATTCGAACCCGAGTCGAGAAAAGCTTTGGAGCGGAAACCCTACGCCTTTCCATTGAGCCACCGAGGCTTGTTGCATTTTCGAGGTCCATTTTTTCTTATGTCGGCTGTTGTAATGTTTGTAGTCGTACCCCAGTGTTTAATGTATGTGTCCAGCCACTGCAAAAACAGAGGAACTCTTAGACCCACTATGCAGAACCGGCTTCTAAAAGAGTAGCGGGTAGCGTGTAGTGGTGTCATACACCATATATGGACATCCAAACAAAAAACGCCCACAAACTTTGAACCAATCACACGCTGCGAGCCGCATCGTCCGCATCTCGGAGTTCTGCTTGGGGGCCATGTACAAGACGGCTGTCACCGGGGGATCGCAGCGGGAGTGCAGACGGAAGTTGCGCAACTTTTTTTCACTCAACGGGGGGTAAAAGACATGAGACAATAAGTATAAACTAGGCTTAAGAAACCCCTACTGTTAAGGTGTGAGGTGTGATTTGTCAATCTACATAGGTACGTGTGTATCTTATCTCACTCAGTCTTTATAACCTGAACCCCACACTTTTGTGCTCTTTGAATTGAGAAAGCTCCTTGGATGAAGAGCGGAAATGTCTTCTGTTACAAATAAAGTCCAGTTGTTTTTGTATTGAGCATTTTTTGAAATTATCATGTCCTGGATGACTGAGAATCTTCTACAGGACAATCAATGGTCTTCTTATAGCCGGAATGATCAAAACATGTGATGCTAAAAACAAAACATTCACCATGACTTGTTGAAACGTTTGTTTTCCACCTGAACAAATCAATCAATAAAGACCTGACTGATCATTTACTGAACATCAAGCGAGCGGATGGACAGATGTTGCAAAGTCTAACATTTCCTGTTGGACATGAAGTGGACTTTAGAGATTTATTATCACTGGTATGTGGTTCCTAAACGCAGCTGCTCTTGTAAAATGAGGAGGGGTGAATGAAGTATGGAATGCCCATCAAATATTTCCTTTTTTTAAATTTTATTCACGTGTTGTTGTTTTTTAAGGTGTGTTTGTTGAGCCAATGGCACAGCTGCAGCTCCATGCATGAGTTGGTGTGGGGTGGAGGGGGAGGAGCAGCACAGATACAGTGACTTTTATAAATCCTGAAACTTCAGCTCAGACTCCAGAAAGAGGAACAAAACGCTTCCAGAGGACTTCAAGACAGAAGGAAAACATTAAAGACAGAATACTTTATTTTTTTATATTTTTTATATTTTTTCTGGCTCACTATAAATATATCCAAAAACCTGAACTCTTTATTTTTCACAACATTTTTGTCTATTTTGGAATTTTAATCGTTTTCCTCACTACTTTTGTTTTAGTTCTTCAAAATGTTTCCGGAAACACACAAAGGGTAAGTACACTGTTAAAATATATATTTTTAAGTTTTTATTCTGATGAGTTTCGTGGACACATGAGAGCAAAAAATAGACTCCTCAAATGTGTGGGCAGGAAAAATTATTGTTTGTTCATATATTCAACTTTGAACTCAATGTCCAAAAACCTGAAGAGCTTCATGTAAAATATCTGCTGGAACAAAAAAAAAAACAAAAAAAAAAACCACATAAATGCAAAATGTAGATGTTTTTACTCTATTTCTGGCTCAACAGTCATATGGTTTGGTTAACTTTAACTAATTTTGCCTGAATAAAGGTACCAAAAAAGCTAAAGTATAGAAAGTTTTGTCTTCTAGGTCAGAGGTCCCCAACCCTGGTCATCATGGCTCAGTGTTCTCAGAATGTTATCAAGTTTAGCAGAAGCCGATCAATAACTCGTTCATTTCAGTCAGCTGTGTTGAAGCAGGGAAACATCTAAAACATGCACGACGGTGGTCCACGAGGATCAGGGTTAGGGTCCTCTGTTCTAATGGTGGTTCACCAACGTGACTCTGCATGAAAAGGCCTCTTTAAGTCTAATAGTTAAGTGGTAATCCCTCTGTTAAAATCAATTTCACAAAGAAAAAAATGTGACGCAGGAGTTTTTGGTTCTAGAGACTGGATAGGCTCTTCAAAGTGAACCAGATCTTGAGGCATTTTTCCATTCAAAGAGACGTTCCGTTTTTAAAGGTTAGTTACATTGCCACATACAGTCACCAAGTATGCCGGTGACATACAATACATATAACTGTGCCACGGGACTTGTAGAGTACGCAACACCCCCTGCTCTCATGATCACATGCTAGCCATGTACAACTGCTGTGCTCCATCCACTTTCTTCTTCATCTCCATGTAAGAACATCTGAGGAGGAGAAAGAAAAAAACAACTCTCAACAGTCTGCAACTCATCGTTTGTTTAAAAAGTTGTTCGAAAGATTCAACTTGCTGTAAACATCTTGATCATATTCTATTGACGTGCTTCTTTAAAGTATAAGGCTGAAAAGTAACATGTACCTTTTTGCTTTCCAACATCATGCAGCCACAGCTATGAAGACTGCAAGGCCACTGCTGATTGGCTGCAGACTCAAACCGACATCCGGCCCATCATGGGCATTGTGTGCGGATCAGGGCTCGGGGGTCTGGCTGACCTGCTGAAGGACCAGGTGGCATTCAACTACAAGGACATCCCCAACTTTCCACAGAGCACAGGTGAGGAACGCCTCATCATACCCCTCTGTAGTTCTGCTTATGTTTACTCACTGGTCACGGTTTCCCTCAGTCCACGGACACGCAGGGCGCCTCGTGTTCGGCACCTTGAAAGGAAGGCCGTGTGTTTGCATGCAAGGGCGCTTCCACCTCTATGAAGGCCATCCCATCCAGAAGGTCAGTGCGTCCTGCAGCAGTCCTACTGATTGCAGACTCTTTTACCTGATTTGGTGCAACAACAAAAACAGATATTGCACATCCCTAAACCAAAGGTTGTGTGTGTATTTCTAGATAACCCTGCCGATGCGCATCTTCAAGTTGCTCGGTGTTGAGACGGTGTTACTCACCAACGCAGCAGGAGGTCTCAACCAGGACTTCAAAGTGGGTGACATCATGGTCATCAAGGACCACATCAACCTGCCTGGCTTTGCTGGCAACAATCCGCTGGTTGGACCCAATGATGAGAGGTAAGAGTTTTTTCTCAGTTTTAAGAAGCATGTAATGACTGAAGGAGTTTTCTGAGCATGCTATACTTTTCTTGCAGCACCAAAGCGGTTCAATTCTGCTGTCAACATTCAGTGGTTAATGTTTTCTAATTTCCTCGCAGGTATGGTGTGCGTTTCCCCTGCATGTCCGATGCATACAATCGAGACTTGAAGCAGCTGACCTTGGACATTGGACAGGAACTTGGTTATGGAGACTTCCTGAAGGAGGGGGTCTATTGTGTCCTGGGCGGACCGTCATTCGAGACAGTTGCTGAGTGCCGTATATTGCACAAACTGGGCGCTGATGCTGTTGGTGAGTGATTTTAATGGGCATAATGATAGTTGAAACCAAAACAATGAATTTGATTGCCAAATTTGGGGCATTTTATTTGAAATAAACTTGTGAGATGTAAAAGGTCTCAGGCCTTGTAATCAATATGATGACATGTCCTCTGACATAACATCCAAAGGGTGATTAATGTACTCCTTCCAGTCTTGTGGTATCATTCAACAACTCTATTATTTTTTTCTATTATGTGGAGAGAGAAAAAAGCTAGTTTTGCTACAAAACATGAGAAATATAGTAAAACTAATGAAAATCTGATTCACTTAAAAGTGAAACACCGTTCCTGAACTTTATTACTCCATTGTCCTATTAAGGTCCTGCTGACCTCAGATGAGCTGCACTTCTGCTGCAACTCCTAACTTGTTGGAGTAGACTTGAGAAGATGGAGAGGATTGTGCACCTAATGCAAACACGTGACATGTTAAAGTACGCCATGTGGAGCACAGTGGTGTGTGTTCTGATACAGCTACCAACATACAGCTTGTATGGACACCATTAACACGACGTCAGGATTAAGAATTTGACAAAGCAGATGTCTTCTGACTCAGGCACGTCAAACTGAGTCACTGCAGACACTGTAAAAGATTCTAGGTAAACCCTGGGCCCACTTGGAGGTCAAGAAGCAGCACCTTCGCCTCATTCTTGAGTTTTCCAGGGCCCAGCTCAGATGGCAGACGTGAGTATCATCTTGGCTATGTATTGTCCCCAGTTGATCTACTTCAGGAAATCTCAGCCTGCTTTGAGTGAGTCTCCAGGAGTTCTCAGTCCAACAGGGTTTTTGTTGAAGATCCAATTTTGACTTTTTATTTATCCAGTTTTCTCAGGTTTGTAAGGTTTTTTCAGAAACCTTAGCCTTTGTCCCTTCTTGCCTCTGGGACAAACCAGATGGTTGGGGTTCTTGGCTTTACAACCAAGACAGTGGTTTGAAACGGGTGAAACTCCATCTCTTCTGTACCCCTAAATGTGCATTTCTATTCTCTTTGTCACAGCACAAAACAGGAAGCGCTTTAGATTCTTACAGAAGAACTAGCTTCCAAGAGATGCAGGGCTGATGTTTCTCCTGAAAACTGCACCTCACCAAAAGATCCTGTCTGCGTCCCATGACAGTCAAACTGTTGAGCTTCCACCTTGATCAGGAGGATGCTACAGGAATGTACAGCTCTGTGTTACAGTCTGCTCTGTGATATAACCTGGTACAAAATCTTGGCTCATTCTTGACGTTCTGACAACAGGCACACACACACCTGAAGATGTGCGCTCACTAAATGAGTAGCCCTGCTGCGGCCTAATGGGGTCAACGGCACGCTCCAGTCTGGAGCTTGTGTTCCTGCCTGGTCCAACAAGTCCACAGTGTTCCTGCTCACGTGCATGGAGTCCAAGGGATCATTCAGCAGGATGCTAAACTCTTCAGTGCTTCACCATAGTCTGTTGTTTAAATGTTGTGTAGCATCACACTTCTTCTTCTTTCAGCTGTGACTGTTACTTATTTTAAAAGACAAGTGGACTGGAGTGTGTTTTTGCTCTAACCTGACCTACATGGGCCTGAGCTAAACATCCCTTACTCAAAGTGATCTTAGACTAACATCTACTAGTGGATACATGCAATAGCACACTGATAGCACAATGGAATATAATATATATAGTTTTTAATTCATTTTAAAAGGTACCAGCTTGTGTGTACTTTTAATGTATTGTATACCCTATACAGTATTGTATAAAACCACAGTACTGTATCTTGTCGGTGTCTGGCCAACACAGGTGTCCTAAGGAGTTTCCATGAACAGATTTCTTGAAATATTTTTTGGTTGTGTTTTTACTCACTGACAGTACTCACTCTATACATTTTGCAGGTATGCCTTTTCTTCAAATAATGAGCCCACATTGGTGGCTGTTCCCGACCCAAATGTTCCGTTTGGACAGGCCACTCAGATGAGCCAGAATGACATCATCAGACTGAACAGGCTGTACCAGTGCACCAACGTACAACAGTAAAGAAGCACACTCTTTACAAGGTACCTTTACAAGACTGAACAAATACTTTGACTTTACAAGATATTTTAACAGTAAAATTTACCATAGCATTTTATTTATAGAGCACTCTTTTCTTGTTGCTGTGTTTATCTGTGTTCATCTGTGACCATCTGCTCATACAAACTCATGTTCGTGCTGCTGTTTATTACTAGTTGATGTTTTTCTTAGTTAATTCTAGATGTTATTACTGTTTTTCTCTTGCATTTGTTGTTGGATGTAACTGGGACCCCGTGTACATAATCTCGTTTTCATCACATGTACCACATGCGGTGCAAATGACAATAAAGACTCTCTGACTCTGA
>JBBPBX010007258.1:0-12294 GCA_038048925.1 Garcialebias charrua | reverse complement strand
AACCCATAATCTAAAGTTTAAAAACTGTGGTGAATTTAGATCTACATAACATATTCGAGCTTCGCGGAGTCAGTGGTGTCTTCCTCTCGTTTGATCTGATGCAAGCGGCCTGATGTTGTTATAGCTGCGCTCGGTCTGCCCCCTCCGACGAGGCGCAATGTTTCACTTAGGGACCGTCAATAAATTACCGAACCAAACATTTTTGAGATATTTAAAAAAAAAATTTTTTTTTATAGCTTTCATGTCATGTGACCCACTGACACAAAACAGTCCGGCACTACAGCTAAGTCTCTACCTGGATATTGCTGATGGACAGAACACCTTGTTCTGGGCAATGAACTTCCCCGTTTCATGTGGCCACCAGAGTTGTGGCAGTGCCTGCATGTAGCGCTCCAGTGGAGTGAGTTTTTAACTACGGCTGCATCATTCTACGGACTCATCGTGCTCAAATGACTGACAGACGTTTGGCCAGTTTGGTCTTTTGCAAATGCAGAATAGTTAACTGAAATAACTTAAAGGGCACATTCCTGGTCACTGTTCAGTTCATACATTTGTTTCTCTCTGTCACTCACACATGGACACTTACAAACATACAGTATTCCCTAAGTGACTAGATGAGAGAGGAAATACATTTACTGTGATGGTTCTTTATGTACTGTGGAAATGTCAGCACTTTTGATCTGAACATGGAGTTCTGCTCTTGCATTTTTCACTGGCTGTTTATTCTTGAAAATTATAGTTTAAAGGAAGACTATTCTTGCAGCTAAGTTTAATTGAAATGTGCAATATAAGGGTGCAATTTTAGAATGACTTTTTTTTAAACAATTTTTAAATTAGTTGCACATGTTTCATCACAATTTGAGATAAATATAAATTGTAAAAATTAGAACACACCATCTATAATTTACATTTAACATATAATTGCAACGTTGTTAAAAAAAAAGATTTGAAAATTCAAGTTTCAGACTTGGGACTTGACTCAGGACTTGAGGGTAAAGACTTGAGACTTACTTGATGCAAAACAGTGACTTGGTCCCACCTCTGGATCTGAAGTGTTACAAAGCTTTAGAAATGTGTACATTACTTAGTATTTAACGCTTGTTTTTTTTATGTTTCTTGTTACTAAAATTGCTATTTATTAAAATACTACTGTACTTTGTTAGTGTGGTTATTGATGGTGACATTTTTAACAGTTGGAATATCAGTAGTTATATGACCCATCCATTTGATAAATGGATAATACTTTTAACACAGTACAGGAGTCCCTCGCTTCTTCGCTGTTCTACTTTTGCAGACTCGCTCTGTTGCAGGTTTTCAAAGATTGTACAACAAAACCAACACAATTGTTAACTTTAATATTACTTGTGATTGGGACAGTACGGGATACTGTAAAATGTTAACGAAAAATACAGGTAGTCCTCGACTTACAACGTAGATCTGTTCCTACGCGGCGTCGTAAACCGATTTTCGACGTAAGTCGGAACATACGTACATACTGCACCATATACATGTACAGTACTGTATTAGCAAGCACTTAGCCTATCCTAACACAGTACCCTACATAATTACCAAAAAACACATACGTTTGGGAGCCATAATGAAGGGAAAAAAGAGTTAATGGCCTACTGGGATGCTGGTGACGCCGTCCTCTTCGGTCCATTTGCCGTATTCCGTTTACGACGTAAAACCGCGTTCACATTACAGTGCAGTATTCCTCCGCCGCTGCACCGCGCACAGTACAATACTGTATTCTTCCGCCGCTGCGTTACAATGTTTACGACGTAAAACCGTGTTCACATTACAGAGCAGTATTCCTCCGCCGCTGCACAGCGTACAGTAAAATACTTTATTCTTCGCCGTTGCGCTACGTTTATGACATAAAACCACGTAACTCAAAATAAGGCTTTTCATAGTAAATGGGAGATGCGTCGTAACCACGAAACGTCGTAACTCGAGACCGTTGTAACCCGAGGACTGTCTACCTGTACAGTATTTCGGAGGTGCCACCATTGTGTAGTCTTCTCTCAATAAGCCTATACTGTACTGTCCCAGATGCCAAAGTTGCTTTCTGCTGAAATGGAGGGAAAGTTTTGATCTGATCCGAAAAAGTTTGGTCCTTATTCATAGTGATTCAGCAATCAGTGGATGCAAAGAGCCATACAGAACCGACTGGGAATTGGACCAGAACCAGACTTTTAGCCTCATTGAGCAATCAGAGTGCTGCTTGCCAGCCCATGAAGCTTCTCAAGTGGAGAGTCGTTGCTTGGAGGTCCTGTGTTTTCTCTGGAGCTCACCAGGACTTTTTGCATTTGGATTTGGACTCTATCTGGACCATTTTGTGGTTTTGTGCTGGCTCTCCAAAAGCGCAAAGCGTCTTGGTGCTCAACAGCTGCAGAGAGCCGGTCAGAACCAGACCAGAACACTACCAAGGCTGGTGAGTACCCATATAAAATTTTGCAGTACAGTACATATACAGGTATGTTGTTAAAATTACTTTGGTTTAAGAGTTTAGATTATAGAACATTGTGTGCTTCATCTCTGCAGGGTAGGTCTGTCCAACCAGAACCGAGCCGAACCGAAACAGAGCTTCTGTGTGGGAAGCAGGGCTTAATTTGAACTGGATCTTGCTGGAACAAAATCCGGGAACTCTCTTATTTTGACAGGGTGTGTTCCGGCAGCTGTTTGCTTGGATCCGGCAACTCAAAGCTCCGCCCCTAAAAGTCCAGTCATCACGCATTTTTATTAAAAATCTCAAAACTACAATTAAACCGCACAACTAAAGTGCAAATCAGTTTGACAGTTTAAGTAGCTAATAAAAAATGACATTATTTATTAAAAATGCAATGAGAGGAGACGTTGCCCTTGCCCCAGCGGGTCCAGTCTGTGGAGTGGATGTTCTGGCCACAGCACGTGCACCAGCTCGCGCATACATTCCTGACCCTGCGGGTTGACAGAATCAGAGCTGTTCTATTCACACACAAGCTCTTTAAAATAGTTATTGAATCAAGCGTTTACAAAATGTAGGTAAACATGGATGTTTAACAACCCGTTAAAATACACCAGAATGCAGGAAATGCCCCCCCCCCACCCACACACACACACACACACACACACACACACACACACACACACACCCCACCAGCCCACCTGCTATTTGCGTTCCAGCATTGATCAATTTACAAATTAAGCCCTGGTGGGAAAGATTTCTAAAGCCTTAGCGTTTTAAGGCATTACTACAAAACTTAAGTTTTAATTGAGTAAACATTATCAAGTTGTCTGGATGAATAAACTCTTGCTAAATAAACTTTTGCTTTAGTTTAAATTTATTAATTGACTGAACAGTTTTGGCATGTAGTTTCAACTCAAAAAAATCTGTCAATTTAACTTAAGTGTGAAATAAAATAAAACCTAACAGAAATATAGCACTCCTACTTCGCAGTTTTTCCACTTGTCTTGGCGGGGGCGGGAGTCTGGAACGTAACCTCCTAATAAACAAGGGACTACTTTACACCAAAACAATCAAGACTTGCATTCAAGAATTTTATTACCCTTCATGAATTTATTAAAATTTAGACATGTTTGTGTTTTTAAAGTTTAATCAGTTACACAGACCAAGATAATACATTCAGAGGCTCACCAAAACTCCCCCAGGTTTATTATGTAATTTTGTACAGATCTTTCACAGATAAAGTGACACTGTAACCAAACATGTGGCATGATCGATGGGTTCAAAGGGACCCGGTATATTACCCCTGTAAACATTACATAAGCATCGTTACACTGCACTAAGAAAAAAAAGTCAGCAGGATACAATACAAGAGTTTGGCTTTTACTTAAAAACATAGCAAGATACAAAAAAAAATAGGCAGAACACAAACATTTTTGTACGTAAATGCTGAGAAAAAATTTCTCACTTCCCTCTGAAGCTAAACAATTTGGCAGGCAGAGATATGTCACATTTTACACAGCGTGCACACGACATCTCCATTGATTTTGCAGAATTGTTCACATTCACCTTAAACATTAAAAGTCTTCTTTAGCAGGTTAAATAAAGTTGACATCCCATTTCCACAGTATAAAATCCAGCCAATAATAATAAAAAACAAGGTATATTTTTCAATACATTGTAGAACAGTCCAGAATGTCATGCATAATTAATAAGCAGTTGATATAGAAAGCTAAACACGACTGGATATATGGCAGTCAGCACATTCTTTATGATACAGTGCACCATTGTTGTGTTTGCAGAAACTGCCGGGCCCAGAAAAGCTTGACGAACGCTGAAGGTTGATGCAAAATTTGGCCAAAAGTCATAAGCATCAAAGGCCAGAAGCATCGCTACAAACACTTGCAGAGGTTTTGTGCATACATTTGTTGAACACTGCGTGCAAGACGCAAGGTTTTTGTCCTTTTTTTCTGACGTGTAAAACAGGTTTTGTGTCAAGCTCCAAAACCAAAGTGCAAAAGAAGTTGCTTCTATAAAACAGCAGTTTTGCCACAAGTCTGACACATTTTTTAAGAATCGAGGACAAATCCTCATGGAGTCAATCAATCAGCTGTTTAGACGAGAACATTTAATTTCAGCCTCTTTTAAGCCTCAAAAATGTCATACCAGTTCAAGCAGATGGTAATATTTGCACCGCATTACATTTATTTACTGTACATCAGAGTTTGATTCACAAGTTACATTCTGCAAAATGTTTTACATCCAACATGTTGCAACAGACTGCAGGTCATCTAGTCTTCAATGTAAATAACCGTCTGATGCAAAACAGTGTACAAAGGTACAACAGAGATCTGCTTTAGAGGCGTGAGATGTTTCACATCACTGAAATTTGCACTGCAACAGTCTGAGGCAAACCTCAGCTCCCCGATTTTCCTATGATGCTCTGACTCCGCAAGAACCCTTTGCAAAGAATCTGTAGTTATTTCAAAGAGATAGGTGATGTTTGAAATGATGTTCTGTCAAATGGTTATGAGCGGAGACATCAGTCAGAGCACAGAGTTTCAAGATAAGGCCAGTAGCCTTCATCCAGGCTAGGCTAAGAACTAGCCAGACAACGACTCATTTTATATTTTTTATCAGGTGTATAAAATAACTTTTCAAAATTAGCATGCAGGTGTGAAAGAACATACACTTTGTTTAGTTTGCCGCCATTTTCTCAACTGAACGTCAGCGTTACGTATATTTTGACCTCCTGAAGTAAAACGTATCTATCCAGAGGGAGTTGACGGCGTTCGGATTGATTATATGAGCTGATCGGCTGGGCTGATACATTCAGCAGCCTCAGAAGACTGACATTGATGTACAGGTAAATAAAACCATGTAAAAAGGGGCATCAGTTTGGCTAGCTAGCCGTTAGCCTAGCCTGGAGGAAGATTTCTGCACTTTTCTCCAAACTTTGTGCTCTGATGTCACGACTGAGAAGACACCGTTGATTTGACCGAACATCCTTTAAAAATATTCATATATAAGTTACCAGTCTATTCTATTCAACGGAGCAATTCTTCCGAAAAATTATCAGATTTAGCATCCATTAGCATCCAACAAATTTCCAGGTGAGTTAGCAGTGATGGGTACAACTTTAAAAACAACCTAAAACACATGTGAATAATCTTTTTAAGGGTATTAAAGGAGCTGGGAGGTTAAAGGGAGATACAGTACTTGTTTTATGCTGCAATTATTCCTGTTTCAACTGCAACAGTTAGCGAAGACAACTTTTGAGGTGCTAATTATGCTACGTAGCAAAGTGGCTAATCTGAACAAATCAAATAGGGCACTGTGATCAACACGATTATTTTGTTCAGACAGCATTTTGACAAATCAAATAAATAAATTACAATCAGATCAAATGTTTAGTAAAAATTAAAGGTAGGCTACAATGCTGAAAAAACAAAATATACCTAAATATTGTACAAGTTCTGGACTTTTGAGTCTTTTTGGCAACAAAACATTAAGAAAATTATGTCTAAGCGTAATTTCTATTTATAACTCTTGAATACCGGCAATTAGAAACTGAGATGGTTTTGTGAAATAATTTGTTGTGCCTGCAAAATTCCAAGTTAACCCAAATTATTTTAAATACATTCCTTTTACATGAATTTGTATTACAATACCATGTCCGGCCATGAAGATGAGTCTTAGCAGGAAGTGAGAACATGTCTGACTTCTGCGTCATTGTTTTGTTTGAAGTATAAAACTGACCTTCATTGGGTTATCAACATGGAAACATGATGATGTAGCACAAAGTCTCCAAATTATTTTTTAGTGACGCTAAAATTTTAGGAAAAATAGATTGAAGGCAGCGTGTAGAAATTTAGAGCTGCACTAAGTGAAAGGGAGAACTTAAAAAATAAAAAAAGTGTTGATATAAATGAACATATAAGTGATGATGGCCTTTGTTAGGCAAAAAAATAATAATTTGGAAAAACTGTGTAACCCACAGGAGTTACCAAATCAGTGAATTATATATATTTAAAAAAGTTAATTGGTTAACTATTTAAACCCTGAAAATTATGCACAAAAAATGAACACAAAATAATTATTTTAAAATCACCTCAGCTCAATCAATTGAAACCTGTTGTGGTAACGTTTTAAGGCAGATTTACATTTTTTTTAAAGGACATAATAATTGTTAATTTAAGTTTGGATCAGACTGTAAATCTTGCCTTAAAAACTGATAATTTTAAGTGATTTTTTTATACATCTAAAACATTTTGTCCTGTTAAATTTGACCAAGTTTGGACCTCTCTGTTTTGGTAGATGCAAGTTTATCTTTATTCAACAATAAATTCAGCAATGGTATAAAATCTATGTTATAAAAGTGATTTGTACAGCCTGAAAGACATATTGGCTACATTTAGTAAAAGGTTGTTTGCTTTAAAAATGAACTTTGTCTCCAACCCTTAACCCAAACCAGTCAGTTCATTCCTGCTGGTCAGCTGCTCTGCCTTCACATGAAGGTTTGTATCAACTTTCTGAATGGACCGACCACGAGCGCAGCAGTGTGTTCATTGGACAGAACATGCTACAACGAAAAGACTGGCAAAACATTTTCCATTTCAGGCACTGAAATGATGAAACTATAATGTTTTTGGCATCATAAGGCCTCAGCAGAGAGGATCACAGACGAGAGGAAGAACTGACAAAGAGAAGGCACTTCTTGAACAGCAAATACTGGGCCCGGAGCTGCAGCTGGATCTTTAGGCGAACATTGTCAGAGTAATCCACTGAAGAACAAAGAGCAGGAGATGTGGATTAATGTCAGAACAGCACTGTGCACAGTAACAGGAATGAAACTAATTCATATGCTGCGTCAATGGAAATGTACAGTCTAAAGAACAGCTGTACCTGAAAGAAGTTCAGGGATATTTGACCGTCGTTGTCTGTGTCCATGGTTTTAAATGTTTCTGAAATAGAAGGGGAAAAAATGAATTGGCAGAAACACTGTCACTCCAAAAATTGTTTAAGATATCCTCAAAAATTGACACAGTTTCTAGAAATTATGTTATTTGTGGGTTCCTAAAACACTGTTTCCATATAGACACATTGCTGAAACAATTTTAAAAAGTTTGCGTATTCACAAAAACACTGACCCTGTGTGGACAGGGTCAATGTTCCAAGTAAGATTTTTTTTTCTACTAACATCAAAAAAGCTTTACTTAAAAAATGTTATATTAATTTTTTTCCCCTCAGTGATTTTCTCCCGAGGTTGTCAATATTAAATTATATTAAATTCTGGTTGTGTGCTAAAAAGACTATATACCGAGAGAAAATAGGAAACAATTTTAAAACAGTGAATAAATAATTAAAATAACAGAATCATTCTCTAGCTATGATCCAATTTCTTTTCTTTGTTTTTTATTTGGTGGTTAAATTAGATTTTATCGCCACCTACTGACCTGGCATGGACATTTCAGGATTCATTTAGTTATTTGTAAATTTCTGCAATGTTGTGTGGTCAAAACAATTTTAATCAAACAAAGGGAAAATATCTGCATTATATGATGTTTTAAGTTTCCACTAGCTATTATGGATTAGCAGTGCTTATATATATATATAAAAATCCAACATAGTTTAGAACAATTAGTTGTTCAAAAGAAATTAAAAAATTTAAACCTTTTTAAAATATTTCATAATAAAAACTTGACAAATTAAATGTCCCCACACGGGGACACGAGGTTTCGTGACGTTACAAACACCGAGCAGCATTGTGACTTACTGAACATGGTCTCCAGTCGGACCAGACAGTTGACAAAGTTGTCAAAGTCAACAGCCATGTCTTCCTCTGTGTATCTCAGGATGATCAGCTGGAACAGGTGGTTGGTGAGCTTGAAACCTAAACAAGGAAAGATAAAATAAACTCATCAAGTAGAATAATTTATTAAATGTGCAGGGCAGAAGGAACACGAGCAATCTGCTTGTCATTATCAGAACTCTTAAAATCTTGAACAGGAAACGACATCACCACCAATATACTTTTTAACATTGGGTGTTGAGTTTTTAAAACATAAAATCTGCAAATGTACAATTGGTATTTAAAATTATACATGCTACTGCCTCTAAAATATTTTGTTCATTGGACTTCTAAGTATATGAAAAAAGAAACAAGGACCACCTTTAGATGGTTGCGCAGAATTCCTAAACAAAAAAACAACCGTAATTTCTGGACTATAAGCCGCTACTTTGTCACACACTTTGAACCCTGCGGCTTAAGGTCCCGGTAGAGCTCTGCATTCGGCTGAACGGCGCTCTATGCGCGCGTTCTGTGCGTGCGCGTTCACTAGCACAGCTCTGCGTTCGTTCTCGCATTAATTCTCGCGTTTTCGCTCCAAATTCTGACGTCATTTGAGCAGCCACAGCGCAAAGCGTTCGCTGATTGGTCATTTGCTGACACGCCTACTGAATTGATTGACAGGTCGGGGGGAGAGAAAAAAAAGGTGAGCCGGCAGCTTCACACAGCTTCAGCGCAGCGGTTTTCTGTGTTTACATCTTATTAAAAAGTTCTTAAAAAAAAAAAACGGAGCGCTGGTCCTGCAGCCCACCAGGAAATATGCAGAAACTCGCGCAGCCACGTAGTACTCCAGTTTAATTTGCTCTTGACAAATTCATTCATTTCCTCATTTCAGTCATGGAGTCAGCGGAGGAGGAAGCGATCACTTGACTTTTGGCAAAAAAACAAAAGAAAAGGCCAGATCACGGATGAAGAAGAGGAATTTAATACATTTGTGTCACAAACAAAACAGTCTGGCGCCGGGCAGTTTATTGTGAGACAAGGCGCCACGCGTACGTGGCCGTAAAATTTGAGCTTTGCGCATTCGTGCCCTGCGGGGCTACGCTTGTGCCTCGCGCTCGCACAGCGTCGAGCGCCGTTCAGCCAAACGCAGAGCTATACCTGGGCCTTAATACAATGCAGTTGCTAACTTATGGATTTTTTTTGACTGGCTAATGAGTTTCATGCCACCAAAACATTTAGGCCCTGTTTACACGGACACTGTGGGGGGGAAACGAAGGTTTTGGGTATGTTAATTAGATGAAAAGTTTTGCGTTGACATGGATCCGCTCGAATCTCCCCCCTCCCTCATGCCCCCCCTTTCACCCACTGCGCATGCGTGCTGCCTCACTCTGCTGGCAGACTGCAGACTGCTGCGTTCTTCTGGGCTAAACGTTGAGCTAACAACAACTTAACAACAAGTTAAAGCTGGATTTTGGATAATAGTCGACAGATTTGACACCAAGTGGGTCCCGTTTCATCTAACAAGCTGCACACCAGACGCTGAGTGGACTGTAGACCAGAACAGAGTCGATGTCGGACTTTCCTCCATGATAAACATGACTTACAGCAGGTAAATGGCTGGTAAAAAGGTAAATCAACGTTCTTAATATAACGTTTGCTTGTGTTTACTTTGATCACACAACAATGGAGTTTTTATTTATTTATTTCTGCCAGGTGGAGAAGCTGTCAGGTGGAGAAGCTGTCGTTCCAACAGGCGGACCGGTTCTGATGGGGTCCAGATGAAAACACAGCAAGAGTCCAGTTAATTAATGTATTTACAGTTCGGTTAGCGTGTTTTAATAGTGTTCAGTTTAATTCTCAGTGTTTGTGTTACGTACAGTTTGTGGTGCTGAATAAATAAATAAATAAAAAATAAACCTGGTGTCTTCATTTTCACAGCACGTTACGCACTGTTTAAAAAACGTAACGAGTCCAGATAGATACTGTAGTTCAGATAAATTTATACATCTCCCACGCTAACATAAATACTGTTTATTATTGTTAAACTGTTATTATATAGCACATATTTTGCAGCGTGACATGTGAAATGTCCGCCTGCCCTGACTGTGCGTGCGTGCGTGCTGCGCGCATGTGTTGAAACAAAAGCTCAGCGGGAGATGTTTACATTCTCAACGGGGGGTCAGCAAAAAAGATCCACACTGAGCGGTGGATCAGAAAAGCATCGGATGCAAAGAGGGGGGCCAGTGAACTCGTGTCAACGATAAGCAAAGACGCAGAGAGAAAGGAGCGGTTCCACTCAAAATACGCGCTGTGTAAACAGGGCCTTTAGTCTCGTCACATCCGGAAGCTCACATAGCTGCTCAATACACTTGGGGGTGAGATGACATCTGTTGTGATTTGGTGCTAGATAAATAAAGTGAATTGAAATGAATTGTATAAATAAAGGTAATAAAAAAATAAAAATTAGCCCAATGAAATTACCCTCCCTGGGCTGCCACCTTACCGTGGTGGAGGGGTTTGAGTGTCCCAATGATCCTAGGAGCTATGCTGTCAGGGGCTTCATGCCCCTAGAAGGGTCACCCAAGGCAGACAGGTCCTAGGTGAGGGATCAGACAAAGTGCAGCCCAAAAACCCCTATGATGAGTACAATTAATGGACTAAGTTTTCCCTCGCCCGGACGCGGGTCACCGGGGCCCCACTCTGGAGCCAGGCCCGGAGGTGGGGCACGCTGGCGAGCGCCTGGTGGCCGGGCTTTTACCCATGGAGCCCGGCCGGGCACAGCCCGAAGAGGAGACGTGGGTCCCCCTTCCCATGGGCTCACCACCTGTGGGAGGGGCCAAAGGGGTCGGGTGCAATGTGAGATGGGTGGCGGCCGAGGGCGGGGACCCTGGCGGTCTGATCCTCGGCTACAGAAGCTGGCCATTGGGACATGGAATGTCACCTCTCTGGTGGGGAAGGAGCCTGAGCTAGTGTGTGAGGTTGAGAGAGTTCCGACTAGAAATAGTCGGACTCACCTCAACGCATGGCTCTGGCTCTGGAACCAGTTTCCTTGAGAGGGGTTGGACACTCTTCCACTCTGGAGTTGCCCCTGGTGAGAGGCGCCGAGCAGGAGTGGGCATACTGGTTGCCCCCCATCTTGGTGCCTGTACGTTGGGGTTCACCCCGGTGAACGAGAGGGTAGCCTCCCTTCGCCTACGTGTGGGGGGACGGGCTCTGACTGTTGTTTGTGCCTATGCACCAAACGGCAGCTCAGACTACCCACCCTTTTTGGAGTCCTTGGAGGGGGTATTGGAGAGTGCGCCTCCTGGGGACTCCCTTGTTCTACTGGGGGACTTCAACGCTCACGTGGGCAATGACAGTGAGACCTGGAGGGGTGTGGTTGGGAGGAACGGCCCCCCTGATCTGAACCAGAGTGGTGTTCTGTTATTGGACTTCTGTGCTCGTCATGGATTGTCCATAACGAACACCATGTTTAAGCATAAGGGTGTCCATATGTGCTCTTGGCACCAGGACACCCTAGGTCGCAGTTCGATGATCGACTTTGTTGTCGTCTCATCTGATCTGCGGCCGCATGTCTTGGACACTCGGGTGAGGAGAGGGGCGGAGCTGTCTACTGACCACTACCTGGTGGTGAGTTTGCTCCGATGGTGGGGGAGGATGCCGGTCAGACCTGGCAGACCCAAACGTATCGTGAGGGTCTGCTGGGAACGTCTGGCAGAGTCTCCCGTAAGACGGAGCTTTAACTCCCACCTCCGGGAGAGCTTTGAACACGTTCCGAGGGAGGCGGGGGACATGGAGTCCGAGTGGGCCGTGTTCCGCGCCTCTATTGTCGAGGCAGCTTATCGGAGCTGTGGCCGCAAGGTTGTTGGTGCCTGTCGAGGTGGCAACCCTCGAACCCGGTGGTGGACACCGGCAGTGAGGGATGCTGTCAGGCTGAAGAAGGAGTCCTATTGGGCCTTTTTGGCTTGTGGGACCCCGGAAGCAGCTGATAGGTACCGGCAGTCCAAGCGGCATGCGGCTCGGGTGGTTGCTGAGGCAAAAACTCGGGCGTGGGAGG
>JBBPBX010007257.1:32500-60541 GCA_038048925.1 Garcialebias charrua | reverse complement strand
TGTATATATATATTATATATATATATATATATATATATATATATATATATATATATATATATATATATATATATATATACAGTATTTTCTGGTGTATAGGTCGCACCTGTGTATAGGTCGCATTGTCCAATTATCACCAATAGATTGGAAAAATCCCTAGATAGGTCGCACTGGTGTATAGGTCGCACCTACGTTTAGCTCTGCTGCAAATGTCTGCCACAGGAGCGCACAGCAAGGCTTTTAAGAAGATTAACACTTAAAAACAATTATTTGTTTGATAAAAATTATAGCAAATATATGTCTGAGCTGAACTTTTCCTTAATAAATGAACGTAATTGTGAAATGAGCTGGATTTAAAAATTGTTTCACCGAAAGTGATAACAAGCCATATATAGGTCGCACCTGAGTATAGGTCGCAGGCCTTGAAAAAACATAAAAAGGTGCGACCTATACACCGGAAAATACGGTATATATATATATATATATATATATATATATATATATATATATATATGTATATATATATAATTTTTTTTTCATTCAAGGATTCAAGTTCCCTTTCAGTCTGGTCTCTCAGTGCAACATACTTGCAATGGGAATTGCGCCCCCGCGCGATTACCTGAAGGAATATACTCACGCCTTTACGGCTAGGGCGTCAACGCCGTGCCAGAGGCCCCGCCCTCTGGGTACTTAAGCGGCTTATGCCCATCAATCTTTCTCTTTTTTGCCTTTCACCTTGCTAAACCTGAACTACCTCTTTGCGGGACTTCTCTGTTGCTTCATCGCTCAACTTGAGGTGAGCTTGCTCCCTGCACAGAGCGCACAGAGAATTATTCCTGCGTATTGCTGGACTAGCAAAAGCTAGTCCGGTACATTTTCCCTTAACCCCGAAGTATTTTCTTCTCCTCTCTCCACAGATTGCTTTGCTTGATGGCGCTAACTATGCTACAACAGCTACCCTTGCTAACTCCTAGTGAGCTAGCTAGCGAAAGCGACGCGACAGAGGAGACATTTCAAGGAAAAAGAAAAATGATTCTGGAAGTCCTCGCTCGCCTTATCTCGGACATGCCTCCGGAGAAAGGAAAGCGAAAGACAAGACTTCCAAGAAAAACCAGTGGGACGGCAAGCCCAACTTCGCGCGCCTGTCCCAGCAGATGCGTTTTCTCCCTCGCGGCGACGGACACCCATGAGGCATGTCCCGTCTGCCTGGAAATCTTACACGCAAAAACAGCGCTGGATGTGCCCGACTTTTGCCCACACTGCAACCTGATGCTGGATGCGGTGCTACGGCACCGGGTTGACCTCGTCGCCAAAGCCATGGGCGATTCAGCAGTACCAGCGGATGCGGACACCACGGAGCCTCTCACTCCCACGCCTGGAGCTCGAGAACATGGCTCTACATGACAGCACACGAGTCGAATGGGGTGACAGCCCTGACTTGCTGGCTCCTATGGTAGACTTAACAGTTGAGTTCGACACTCGAGGCATGATGAACGAGGACGAGATCTTGATTTCAGCCTCGGGCGAATTTTTAGCGGAGGACGCAGACGTCGAACTGGAGGATCAGCGAGAAGACCTCTCCCAGCCCCGGTACCTGTGCTCCCAGAAACCAACTTTTCCATCCCTGCTCCTTTCGACCTGTGCCACAGAGCAATGGACGCGTTGCATATCCCATGGCCCAAGCCTCCGCCTTGCCAACACGTCACGAGGCTG
Organism: Garcialebias charrua; assembly: GCA_038048925.1. Classification (NCBI taxonomy): domain Eukaryota; kingdom Metazoa; phylum Chordata; class Actinopteri; order Cyprinodontiformes; family Rivulidae; genus Garcialebias; species Garcialebias charrua. The sequence continues at coordinate 58,828 of JBBPBX010007257.1, read as the reverse complement.
ACAGGAAACTATTTTTACTCGAAGCAGCAGGCCACCACGAGGCAAAGGATGCCCATGTTCCTGGACTTCCTCACAGAACTAACTCACACCTGGGCTCAGCCAGGAGCCCCCATGCTCCTTCCCCTCTCACAGTTCCTCTACGTCGATGGGATGGATGAGGTGGGAATAGATAACGTACCCCAAATTGAGGACACACTAGCGTCTCACCTAGCTCCTAAGTCATCTGGGACAAAACCAACTCTCCCCAGCAAGGCTTGTCGAGCTTCAGCGTCTCTACTCGATAAGTGCTACAGAGCTCAGGGACTCGCAACGCGCGCCATGAACGCGTCCGCGTAGATGCAGGCTTACCTAGCCGAAAAACTGCAACAGCTGCAAGTAACGACGGACAAGCAGGCTGCCGCCGACTTGCTGGATGAAGCCCGCAGGGCAACAGACTTTGTGCTCCGTATGATGGGGACAGCCGCTGTTGCTCAAGGCAGAGGCATGGCGGAAGTGGTCATCGCGATTCGCCACCTGTGGATGACTTTAACGGATCTCCCTGAGAGACAAAAGGTACCTTTTCTCCACCACTCGATAGAGCCGACGGGATTATTTTGTAAAGCTTTGAAATGAATTCAGACCAAGCTGGACCAAAGGCGCAGACAGGCCGAAGCTCTCCGAGTGGGCATTCCCCGGAGAAGCTTCGCCCCCCCAAGGGAGTCTGCTGGAGGCAGACCTGAGCAGCCTTGCCAGCGCTCGTCAACACATGTCCCACCGCAGAAGCGGCCAGCATACGAGGAGGAACCCCTGGCAGAGACCCCCGCCGGGCCATCCTCGCACCGAGCACGTATGGAGCAAAAACAGGCTTGTTCCCCGCCAGACGGTCAGACACAGGGCCTCCTCGGCGAACCGGGACACCAGACAGAAACGTGCCTGATGAACCAGGTCCACGTTCCCACATTACACGATCACCCGCCCATGTGGTACTGGGAATGATCCCTTCATGTCCAGACTTTATTTGTAACACGGTACAAAAAGCTGGTAAATCTGTTGCATGCACGAATCATGCTCTCCCTGCTGTGAGTGACATAGAATCATGTACGTCATTGCACATAAGCACGAATAAAGCTCATAAAACAGCCCCTCTCTGTTTTATTGACTCTCAAAAAAATGCAACAAAAACACAAGTGACTTCAGCAGAATAGGTCCCTCTGGCCTGCCAACTGTCATAAAGGGAGGGGGCCGTTCCCCCTCCCCTCCCTCACGGCCCACGGGGTGTTAGCCTAATCAATAAGCTCTAGCAGGCTGCCTCTGCGTCGTCTGCAGTAGACAGGCACAGAGGCGTCTGCAAGTAGTCCCCACACCCCTCACGGAGACAGGTGAGGGGAGGTCACGTGCTCAAGCCCCCGCTCCATTGTGAATAACGGGGCAGCAATACACTAACTAGGCAAACACATGACATGTCCGCACCTCAGGGAGGCACGCTGATAGAATCTAACGACGGGGGGGAGGGGGCACGACAGATGCCCACAGGCAGCCACAAGCTTCACACCTTCACAGTAGCAATTGTGTTCAAGCTGTTGTGCGTGTAAACAAATCAGAGTTGAATCAGATTTCTCTTCCTGTTTTTCGAAGGGGATTGGGCTCTCTATCACCAAATAATCTAAAGTCTGCCAAACTCAAAGAAGCATCTCCACGTTCTCACGTTGCAGATGTCCCTTCATTATTAATGAGGGACACACAATGTCCAAGCACTGATTAGACAGCACGTGACCTTCCTCTCTGTGCTGGTTCAGCTCTGCTCTCAAACAAAATTCTCCCAACGGGTGAAACACAAACCCAGGTCAGTTTGCCTGGTTCCTATGCTCTGTTAAAGCCAAGGACCAGTAAACTGGACCATTCCAGAAAACGTATTAGAGTCAGGAGATCTGCTCGTTTACAAAACTCACAGTTTTTCAGTCCCATGACCCCAAACTTAGAGGGGGAAAATAGACTTTCTGCTCCAATTCTGTCTAATAAGGATGACAGGTTGCATCTGCCCTCGATAACCCTCGATCAGAGCAACCTGGTAGCACATCGGCAAGGAGGCCCTCTTCCCAACTTGGTTGACCTCCAGGGGTTTACAGCCTCCAGGGCCCTTGGAGGAGAACTGGATACACTAACTGTTCTTCTTCAGGGTCAAACTACGTCACCAGAAGAGGCAGTCCCGCCGCTTAGGTCAGGAACTGTTAAAAATTTCAGCTTGTTGGCAGAAAAGAACAAGCTGATGGCGTCAGGCCTTCCGGAAAATGTGGTAAAATCCATACAAAATGCCCATGCTATGTCAACACAGTCTCTATACGCACAGAAGTGGCATATTTTTGAAGCCTGGTGCTCAGAAAGAAATATTATTTCTTACGCATGCGACTTGGCTCAGCTCCTGACCTTCCTTCAGGACTTACTGGAAAAAGGTTGTTCTTACTCAACGATTAAAGTTTTCCTATCAGCTGTTTCAGTCTGTCACGAAGGCTGGGGACATAGGACACCTGGAGCGCATCCAATCATAATAAGATTTATGAAAGGTGTGCTTCAGACTAAACCACCCAGTAGGATCCTGACCCCTGGTTGGGATCTTGGCCTGGTCCTAGGGGCTCTCTGTGACCCCCCCATTCGAGCCACTGAGCGAGGTTAAGATAGATTTGTTATCTTATAAAAACCGTTCTACTCTTGGCACTTTGCTCGGTGAAACGCGTGGGTGACCTCCATGCACTGTCTGTACATCCAATGTGTACCAGATTCGCCCCTGACGGGTCAAAGGTCACCTTAAGGCCTAATCCATCATACACCCCCAAGGTCTTGACTTTGAACCATAGGAGTCTAGACTTTGATCTCTCCTCCTTCCTACCTGCTCTTGTCCTCAATCAGGAACAGTAGAGGCTGAAGGCTCTCTGCCCCGTGAGGGCTTTACGCATTTACATGCAGAGAACAACCAAATGGAGGAAAACAAATCAACTGTTCGTGTGTTTTGCAGCACCTGCTACTGGGAAGGCCCTATCAAAACAACGTCTCTCACATTGGGTGACGGAGGCTATTAAAAGGGCGTACAGTAGCAAAGGTCAACAGGTGCCCTCTGGAGTGAACGCTCACTCAACAAGGGGCTTTGCCACTTCGTGGTCAACGTTCAAGGGTGTACCAGTTGCAGACATTTGCGCTGCTGCGAACAGGAGCTCATTAAACACTTTTGCAAAGCATTACAGTTTGGATGTTACTGTGTGTGACGTCACTCAGGTTGTGCTTTCTAACACACAGTAGAAAGTAGCCTTGAGATGCCTGCTGGTCAAGTGCAGGCGTTCACTCTAGCATGCATTTTACTGAGCATTTCAAGGACGTGAATGAATTACGTTCCCATAGCAAGTATGTTGCACCGAGAGACCAGACTGAAAGGGAACTGAAAGTTATGCACCATAACTCATGTTCCCTGAAGGAAGGGAACGAGGTGCAACATATCTGGCCCTTTTCAATGCTGAAAGCTCGGTGAAGTGCAATTTTGGAGAAAGATGGATGGGCGTCAGCCGCTTAAGTACCCAAAGGGCGAGGCCTCTGGCACGGCGTTGACGCCTTAGCCGTAAAGGCGTGAGTATATTCCTTCAGGTAATCGTGCGGGGGTGCAATTTCCATAGCAAGTATGTTGCACCTCGTTCCATTCCTTCAGGGAACATGAGTTATGGTGCATAACTTTCAGGTTCTTTATTTGTCACGCCACCACAGGTGGTACATGTGGTGAAATGAAATTGTGTACATGGGGTACCTGTTACATCCAACAAAAGTTTTAAAATGTAAAAGAAAAACAGTAAAAGGTCTAAGATATGAACTTTGAAAAACGTTAACTAAAATATGCTAAGCACTAGTAGCATAAAAACAATATGGCGAACAGCAGCACAAACATGAGGCTGAGTGAGCAGATGAGCACAAATGAACATAGCAACATGATGGGATTTTTTTTCACAGTGGTTTAGAGATTCATAAGTCTAAGCCTCAGGGTAATAGCTGTTCCTCAGTCTAGTGGTTCTACACTTAATGCTCTTTAATCTATTTCCTGAGGGTAATGGGGCAAAAAGTGTGTGTGCTGGGTGAGTGGGGTCCTTCATGATGCAGGTTGCTCTCTTCCTGCATCTGGAGTTGTACGGTAGATGTTTGTGATGGTGGAGAGGCTGACTCCAACATATTTCTGTGCAGCCTTCACCACTCTTTGCAAAGCTTTTCTTTCTGCAGCTGTGCAGCCTCCATGCATGAATATACCACCATGTGACAAGAAAGTTAATTCTCATTACGTTAATTCTCATTAAGCGGCTGACGCCCATCCATCTTTCTCCAAAATTGCACTTCACCGAGCTTTCAGCATTGAAAAGGGCCAGATATGTTGCACCTCGTTCCCTTCCTTCAGGGAACATGAGTTATGGTGCATAACTGTATACCACCATGTGCATGTACATATTGTCGTTTTTTTCCCCAAATTTGTGTATTTGCTTCTTTTTTTGATTATTTCATGTGCATCATTTTTCTGTCTAACTAGAACATACTACTGGATGCCTCAAATTTTCAAAAAGTATCTATCTATCTTTCTATCTATCTTTCTATCTATCTATTTATCCATCTATCTATCTATCTATCTATCTATCTATCTATCTATCTATCTATCTATCTATCTATCTATCTATCTATCTATCTATCTATCTATCTATCTATCTATCTATCTATCTATCTATCTATCTATCTATCTATCTATCTATCTATCTATCTATCTATCTATCTATCTATCTATCTATCTATCTATCTATCTATCTATCTATCTATCTATCTATCTATCTATCTATCGTTTGCAGACTACACAAAGTCTAGCTGAGATGAATAGTCATAGTATCATTTCTTCATGCATAAAAATAATAAATAAATTGTGTTTTAGATTTTGTGTCAAGGCTGTTTAAACTTCACTTCATTTGACACTTTTTAAATAATGTGGTGGATTAAAAGCTTCAGAAAAATAATTTTGTCATTTTGTATTTGAAGTCATTTTAAAAATGCACTAAAAATGATCTAGTCTCACAAAGTTATCTAGAACCTTCTGTGCTTCAACTCAGATTTGGTAACCAGGCCATGACTACTTCAATCACATTGTTTTGCACTTATTACTAACCTTTCTTAGCATGTATCGGAATTGTATGTATTCAGTTTGCTGTCATTACATTTGAGCTGCACTCGTCTTTATTTTGCTTCCTTTTATGGAACTGGCAACTTATATTTTCCAAATGAAAATTGCATGAAATTCAAACTGAGCCAATTTGTAGCAACATCACTCATTTGTGATAAGAGTGTTATTTTTTCAAACTGTTATGCAGGATTCTGGAAATTTTCAGTACCTGTTTTGCAAATATACCTGCGGTATCTGGCAATCTCTGAAATCTGTTCTGACAACAACAGAAATCTAGAAATGAACAAACAAACCCAAAAAAAGCCCCCGAAAATACAAAGCATGATAGTCCAAAACATGGTATTATCTTTGGGTTTTTTCTGCTGAGAGATCTGATTGGCTGCTTGAAGAAAACTGGGTTAATCTCTTGCACATTAACAAGTCCTTTCAAAGAAACAAACAAGAATAAAAGAGGAAAGAAAAACACAATAAAGTGAGAAAATAATGATAATAAAACTCCCACAGTGAAACCAAAATAAAATCCATTGTCCAGGGCAAAAGGCACATTTGTCGGAACTAACCCCCCATAACAGTCACATTTTAATATGGTTTATTCAGCAGATGCCCATTTTAGTAAATGTTCATTTATTTGCAAACAAGCACATTTTTTTGCAATGCATTTTATGGCAAAAAATTCAGTAGAATATGTTTCTTCTTTTACTGTTTCTCAAAAACTCACAAAGAAGTGGACTAATCCATCTGAACACAACAGAGATCCACTGTGGTTCAAACACTTTGTCCACAGATAGTGCTGCGCTTCAGAAAGTTGAAAATAGACTGACGTTGATCCGGACTCCAGTCTTGGAATGTGTTCTTGAGGAACTTGTGATTAAAGTATCAGATGTAAGACATGCCTGAATGCATGTTTTGACAGTACCAGATCATCTTAGTGATGACAATAGCATAGCTGGTTGTGTTTGAGGAGTAAATGGCCAAATGTGGAACAGTGGACATGACGAAACATCAGACCTACAGAAACTTAAAATATGGGATTGTTTTAGAGTAGTGAATACTGTGCAGATGCCACAACACTTATAGTAGCTCATGCTTCTTGTAAAGATTCTGATACCACACACCTCACCAGGAGGCTGGACAGCACCAAAAACCACACAAAAAGCTTGAACAGTTCATTGTTATCTAATAAGTAATAAGTGAAGGGAATGTGGTGAAAATGGGAACAATTATGTCACATGGCACAACTGAATAAAAAACATGAATTTATAAATCTGCAATATTTATAAATAATTAAAGATCATAAACTTACAAAAAACGATTGAAACCTTCATATATATAAAAAAGAAAATCCAACCTGGTTTGCAACTGTTGGAGACTAGTTGACAACTCAAACTTAACTAATTAATAAGTGATATATAATTTTCATTAGCTGTTTCACTGAATTCTAATTATTTGTGAGTTTTGCAGATCAAAAATTTTTTAATCACAACATATTTGTATGCATGGCTTGAAACGCTGTATAAAAGTCTATGCGTGTTATTTAAAATTTGCCCACCTCCTCATGCAACCTTGGTAGCTGCCCACATGCTTAGGATTTAATCTGCTGGAGGACACCTTTTAAATGAACATAGGTGGATTTAGACCAGTTTCTTACAATACAATACAAAACAACTTTATTTATAAAGCACTTTAAAACAACACTGTTGGCAAAGTGCTCTACACAAACACATACAAGTATAAACACTATAAACTCAACCGATACCAAATTTTTTTTATGTACTAACAAATCATAAAACAACAAACAGTAAAAAAGCAATAAAACAAACAACTTAAAAACAGTAAAAACAACATTTCAAGAGGAGTTAAAGGCTAAAGGAAAAATAAAGTGTGTTCAGAGTTCATGCTCAATCATGCAAATGTCATTAAATTGTGAATATTCTACAACTAATTATCAGCAGTGATACCCTATCCTTAACAATCTAAATATATATATATATATATATATATATATATATATATATACCTCCAAAAATGATTATATTTGTGTAAACTATACTGTACAGCTATACAATGGTAGTACATTTGGTGGTTAGACTCTCTTTCTATAGGGGTTAAAGAGACAGGCTGCTCATGCTTTTATACAGTCATTCTGAAAGGTAGTTTGATTGAAACCTAAAGCAGATGCAGTGATGCCAACGCATGCTGAGTGCTCCACAGGTCTGTGGTGCTGATCCAATCAAGGAGGATGATAGGGAGACTTGGGAGGAGCAGTGAGGGAAAAGGCTGGTCATAAGTGCAATGTCCCAAAGCTGTATTTATCATAAGCCAAATATCATGATTTCTAATCAGTCTTAGTCCTTTTTGTAAAAAAAAAAAAAAACCATGCAGCTCATGTTTACAATTGTTTGTGTGACACTTGTAAGTCCATTTGTATGCATTCATTCTGACAGTAAACAAGACTTTGACTGACTTAAAGAGTTGTTAAAGCTCACTGCAGCATCACTTAACATGATTATAGTTGTTAGGGTTAGTGAAGCCTGGTAACATGAAAATAGCACAGGCTGCTTTAGTCACAAGACCTACAGATTAAGAATAAGTTTGTGAGCAAAATGTTGCAAATACAGAAGTTCTGTTGAGCTTCTTTAAAATGAATGTCATATTAGTCTTGGGTTTTATTTTGGTTCATGTTAAGAAGACCAAAAACTGTACAGCTATGCTTTATTATCATTCCGTTCCAAGACTTCCTCTGCCACACACAGCCAATAGACACAAGTTATTAATTGAACTGCATCTCACTGAGCTAAATGTAGGTCTGGAAGTGGTCACTGTGGAAACAGAGCTTGTCCAGTCTGTTTTCAATGTACTGCTCTCTTGACTCTATGGTCCCATGTACACAAGAACTTATCATTCCTTGCCGACTCTCTTCTTCTTAATACGTTTTGTTGTATTTCATAGCACAAGACAGATTAATTAAAAGTTACCATGCGAAGTATGAGCTTTTTAGTTTTAATTAAAAGAGAATAAAATAAGTAAACTGCTAATTTTGGCATGAACTTCATGACACCCTATATTGAAGTGATGAACTTGCATGTTCTGTTCATTCAGTCTGAATGTGTCTATTTATCTTTGAACCATCACTGTAGTCTCCAAATTGTGAAAAGTGAAAAGCTGTAGATAGACTTGTTAAAGCCCAATAAAACATTCTGAGGGAGACAAATGACGTCAAAAACAAAGCACTGTTTACATGACTTTGTACTTACCGTATTTTTCAGAGTATAGGTTGCACCCGAGTATAGGTCGCACCATCCAATTGTTGCCAAAGAATTGGAACAATCCATATATAGGTCGCACCTGAAAATAGGTCGCACCTACGTCAAAACATGGACCATGTTAAGCTCTGCTGAAAATGTCTCTTCCACAGGAGCGCGCAGCAAGGCTATTAAGAAGATTTAAGGCCGGCGCAGAGCTCCGCGCTGGACCGCGCCACGCGCGCACGCTGCGCGTGGGGGGTTCACAGCAGAGCACAGCGTGAAGCAGCCTGTGGCTCCAACGTTTCCGCTCCAAATACTTGATGTCATTTGAGCAGAAGCAGGGCGGAGCATTTAGCTACGGGACAAATTGAGGTCACTGATTGGTCATTTGCTGACAGCCTACTGATTTGATTGACAGGTCGGGTCTGAGAACAAGTTCATTCATTCCTCCTCATCGGAGGAGGAAGTGAATGGTGACCGCTTCAAGCGATCACTTGACTTTTGGCAAAAAAACAAAAGAAAAGTCCAGATCAGCGATGAAGAAGAGGAATTTAATTCATTTGTGTGTCACACAAAACAGTCCGCCACCAGGGCAGTTTATTGAGAGACACCGCGCACGCGTGAGCGGTCGTAAAATTTGAGCTTGGCGCATTCGCGCGAGCGTTCAAAGGCTTGTGCCGCGGCGCTCGCTCAAGCGTGGCACCACGTGGCCTTGCGCTAGCGCGGAGCTATGCCTCGCCCTTAACACTTAAAAACAAATAATTGTTTGATAAAAAATTATAGCAAATATGTGTCTGAGCTAAACTTTTCTTTAATAAATGAATACTTTTTGCAGGATAAACACCTAAAAAAATATATTTGTTAGCTCACAATTATTGTAAGAGTGTGTCTCAGTTTAATTTTTGTCAATAAATAATTACAAATCAGCTTATTTTATAAAAAGCCATATATAGGTTGCACCTGAGTATAGGTCGCAGGCCATGAAAAAATGATAAAAAGGTGTGACCTGTACTCCGAAAAATACGGGTTGTTAATCTGGAGGGTTGTGTAAGAACAGTTAAATAAAGTTTGGATGTTTTATACAACTTCACTGTTTATTGCAAATACCAATATATATGAATACTGTATTTTAATTTGGGGTGCAATTAATCAATGCCACATTAATTTTTTTTTGACAAAAGTTAATAGTAAACATGAAAAAAATACATATACTAAACATTGTATAGTGTTTGCTATCATAAAGAATGACATACAGAAAACCCTCGACCTACGTCACCCGCGACCTACGGCAACTCATACTTACGATTTTATCATATTTAATAAAAATATGATTAAATGCGCCTCCTGGGGACGCCCTTGTTCTACTGGGGGACTTCAACGCTCACGTGGGCAATGACAGTGAGACCTGGAGGGGTGTGGTTGGGAGGAACGGCCCCCTTGATCTGAACCAGAGTGGTGTTCTGTTATTGGACTTCTGTGCTCGTCATGGATTGTCCATAACGAACACCATGTTTAAGCATAAGGGTGTCCATATGTGCTCTTGGCACCAGGACACCCTAGGTCGCAGTTCGATGATCGACTTTGTTGTCGTCTCATCTGATCTGCGGCCGCATGTCTTGGACACTCGGGTGAGGAGAGGGGCGGAGCTGTCAACTGACCACTACCTGGTGGTGAGTTGGCTCCGATGGTGGGGGAGGATGCCGGTCAGACCTGGCAGACCCAAACGTATTGTGAGGGTCTGCTGGGAACGTCTGGCAGAGTCTCCCGTAAGACGGAGCTTTAACTCCCACCTCCGGGAGAGCTTTGAACACGTTCCAAGGGAGGCGGGGGACATGGAGTCCGAGTGGGCCGTGTTCCGCGCCTCTATTGTCGAGGCAGCTTATCGGAGCTGTGGCCGCAAGGTTGTTGGTGCCTGTCGTGGTGGCAACCCTCGAACCCGGTGGTGGACACCGGCAGTGAGGGATGCTGTCAGGCTGAAGAAGGAGTCCTATTGGGCCTTTTTGGCTTGTGGGACCCCGGAAGCAGCTGATAGGTACCGGCAGTCCAAGCGGCATGCGGCTCGGGTGGTTGCTGAGGCAAAAACTCGGGCGTGGGAGGAGTTCGGAGAGGCCATGGAGAATGACTTCCGTACGGCTTCGAGGCGATTCTGGTCCACCATCCGGCGTCTCAGGGGGGGAAAGAGGTACGAGACCAACACCATTTATGGTGGAGGTGGCGTGCTACTGACCTCAACTCGGGATGTTGTGAGTCGGTGGGCGGAATACTTCGAAGACCTCCTCAATCCTACTGGCACGTCTTCCACTGAGGAAGCAGAGCCTGGGGACTTTGGGTCGGGTTCTCCGATCTCTGGTGCTGAGGTCGCCGAGGTGGTTAAAAAGCTCCGCGGTGGCAAGGCTCCGGGGGTGGATGAGATTCGCCCGGAGTTCCTTAGGGCTCTGGATGTTGTAGGGTTGTGTTGGCTTACGCGACTCTGCAATATCGCGTGGACATCGGGGGCAGTTCCCTTGGATTGGCAGACTGGGGTGGTGGTTCCCCTATTTAAAAAGGGGGACCGTAGGGTGTGTTCCAACTATAGGGGGATCACACTCTTAAGCCTCCCTGGTAAGGTCTATTCAGGGGTTCTGGAGAGGAGGGTCCGTCGGATAGTCGAACCTCGGATTCAGGAGGAGCAGTGTGGTTTTCGTCCTGGTCGTGGAACACTGGACCAGCTCTACACCCTCAGCAGGGTCCTGGAGGGTGCGTGGGAGTTTGCCCAACCAGTTTACATGTGCTTTGTGGACTTGGAGAAGGCATTCGACCGCGTCCCTCGGGGGGTTCTGTGGGGGGTACTCCGGGAGTATGGGGTACCAGGCCCTTTGATAAGGGCTGTTAGGTCCCTGTACGACCGGTGTCAGAGCTTGGTCCGCATTGCCGGCAGTAAGTCAGGCTCGTTTCCGGTGAGAGTTGGACTCCGCCAAGGTTGCCCTTTGTCACCGATTCTGTTCATAACTTTTATGGACAGAATTTCTAGGCGCAGCCAAGGTGTTGAGAGGATCCGTTTTGGTGGCCTTAGAATCGCTTCTCTGTTTTTTGCAGATGATGTGGTCCTACTGGCTTCATCAGTTCGTGATTTACAACTTTCACTGGAGCGGTTTGCAGCCGAGTGTGATGCGGCCGGGATGAGGATCAGTTCCTCCAAATCCGAGGCCATGGTCTTGAGCCGGAAAAGGGTAGCATGCCCTCTCCGGGTCGGGGAGGAGGTCCTGCCCCAAGTGGAGGAGTTTAAGTATCTCGGGATCTTGTTCACGAATGAGGGAAAACTGGAGCGTGAGATCGATAGGCGGATAGGTGCAGCGTCCGCAGTGAAGCGGGCGCTGTACCGGTCTGTCGTGGTGAAGAGAGAGCTGAGTCAAAAGGCAAAGCTCTCAATTTACCGATCGATCTACGTTCCCACCCTCATCTATGGTCATGAGCTTTGGGTTATGACCGAAAGAACAAGATCTCGGATACAAGCGGCTGAAATGAGTTTTCTCCGCAGGGTGGCTGGACTCTCCCTTAGAGATAGGGTGAGAAGCTCAGTCATCCGGGAGGGACTCGGAGTAGAGCCGCTGCTTCTCCACATCGAGAGGAGCCAGTTGAGGTGGCTCGGGCATCTGGTTAGGATGCCTCCTGGACGCCTCCCTGGTGAGGTGTTCCGGGCATGTCCCACCGGGAGGAGACCCAGAGGAAGACCCAGGACGCGCTGGAGGGACTATGTTTCTCGGCTGGCCTGGGAACGCCTTGGGATTCCCCCGGAGGAGCTGCTCCAAGTGGCTGGGGAGAGGGAAGTCTGGGCCTCCCTACTTAGGCTGCTACCCCCGCGACCCGACCCCGGATAAGCGGAAGAAGATGGATGGATGGATGGATGATTAAAAAAAAATTATTTTTTTTTTTTTTGTGTGTGTTTAAATGTTATTAATTTCATGTGTATAGCACTTTGTTGCAGCTGTGGTTGTTTTAAATGGCTTTATAAATAAAGTATAATTATTAATATTACGTTTTTATTACAATTTTATCGTATTTACGCAACTTCCGGTCGTTTCCGGTCGCCATTTTACAATTGTCTACTGCGGTCAATGGAGCTCCAGAGGCTCCTGTCAGCTGGCTCTAGAGGACCGTGTGTCCGTTCAGGGTTGCCTCATACGGATAAATTTGCTGGAAACACTCGGTCAACTCTGTGGACGTCTCAGGCCCGGAGGAGCAGCCGCGGATCGCCCCGCGATCGCTCCCACAACGCCGCCCGACATGCTAACGACAGCAGCTAACAGAGCAGCTAACACAGGCGAAGACACCGAGCCGACATGCCGCGGAGGGGCCATCTGCGGCTGGGAGCTCGCTGCAAATGTCCACCTGGCAGTCGGGGGACACCGAGCTAACGTGGAGATACAAAGCAGACAGCCTTTTTGAATGAACTGACATGCTAACCATTGCTGCTAATGGCGGGGCCTAACCGTAGCTAACGTCGAGCTTGTTTTGGATGGAGGATTATCGCGGAGAAACGGCTTTCAGTAAGTTTTTTTTTCTGGCTCCAAATGTATGAAGTTAAGAAGCTAACAGTCATTCTTTTAAACAGTTTTGACCACGTGTGTGCGTGTGGAGCGTAAGGAAGCTGGGGGAGCTCGGACGGGTGCGAGCTGATGCTAAAAGACGAAGGCAGGCTTTGACCAGCTCAAAGTAAGACATTATATTTTTTATTTATTGTACAGTACTGTATTCATTTACTGTACAGTTCTGTGCATGTTTATGGCCTAGTATGTCTGCTTGTTCAGTCTCATGCCATTAAATATGTGTGCGACGCTCCGTTAGCGGTATACCCGCGACCTATGTCAGAAGCGCGGATCTACGACAGGCAGGTGTTTTTGGTCCGCGAGGTACGACAACACCCGTAGGTCCCAATCCCTGACGTAACTCGAGGGCTTCCTGTATAACTTATGGACTAGAAACACAGGAACACATGCACTGTGTTCATGATGCTAATCCCTTGTGTTTTTATTTTGTTCATTTATGGTTTAAAAGCCGTGCATAGCTGCCCTGTCTTCAATGTAGATATCTCCTAAATTTTCACAAGTTGGCATAAGTTGTCTAAAACATTCAAGTGTGAGAGGGCCTTATAAGACACATTCATTATGATGTTCAAGATGAATAGATAAATGAATAAGTAATTTAATGGTGATGGATTTTACTTACATCAAGCGTCACCAATAAAGGGAATTGTGCCTGCCATGTCTTCAAGCTTGAAGATGCTTTTGCAAACAGGGATTTCCTGTAATAACATATTAACCAGACTTGTGGTTATAAATTAGAAAATTAAGAAAAAATCTATTTTAGTTTTACAGTTCTAATTACATTACACATGAGAATAACCACTTGTTCATTACATGTCAAACTCAGAAATTTGTGTGGATCCGAGTACAAATGCAGCTGCCAGGAAAAAGACAAAGAGGAAGACCAAAGAGGAGATATATGGATGCAGTTAGAGAGGACATGAAGGTAGTTGGAGTGAGTATTAAAAATATTTTTGTTCACGTAAGCATGTTTGTCAGTTAATGGTAGAATAGTGACCTCAGAATCAAACCATGTTAAGGATAGGGACACTGGCCTCAACCTTTGGCGTTTACTTTGAAATTAATTGCATAATTCATGAGAGTGACATACTATGGGGTGTTGTTTGTAAAGTTACACAGTCAACAATTAATAACAATATTTTGGTTTATTTAGACTTTCATAAGAAACAAAAATACTGTATATTGTTTTGTTTTTATTTTGTCAGATTTGCACCATGCTATTCATACATTTATGTCATACTTCCAAACTAAATATTAAATTTACAAGCTAAATATTTAGTTTACAAACTTAATACTTAACTTGCAAGTTACACATTTACTTATCAAGTTAAATACTTAGTTCCATGCTAAATGTTTAATATTCAAACTAAATATTTAACTTGCAAGTTAAATATTTAGTTTATGAACTAAATATTTAGGTTTGACTTAATTATTTAATTTCCAAGCTAAATATATATTTTTCAAAACTAAACTAATTCCTAAGCTAAACATTTAATTCCTAAAGTAAATATTTAATTTGCTAACTAAATATTTAGCTTCTACCAAAAAATGTAACTTGCTAGCTACCTTTTTAACGTACAAGTTAAATATTTAGGTATTTAAATGTTTAGGTCTGAGCTAAATGATTAATAAGCAAATAATGGTTTTAATTAATTTTTTTAGCTTGGAAAATATATATTTAGTTCAGAGCTAAACACTTAGGAGGTGGGGGGTGGTGTCTTTTTTTGTTTATTTATTTTTTAGTACATACCTGGAGTTCCTTATTACATATGCACACATTTAACTGAATTATACTTTCAAAAATAAAATCATTCATCCATTTGTATGGTTTTGTGACATTATTCCATCATTAAACCTTTTATATTATGTTGACATATACATGTTTTACATTCAATATAATGTTTTAGGAGTTAAGCATTGCATTTTATTTTTCTAAACTTATCATCAGCCTATCTTCATACAGCACACTACCTTGGCTTGTTCTTCATCCGATCCCAAGCAGAAGTTGGATTTCTTAAAGGTTATTTAAGTTATATTATCATGCATCATCATGAGAGGCACATTTCACTGCCTATATTTTACTCCCATACTAAAACATGTCCCTCTCCACCTTCTACCATGAATGCTTTGGCATATATGTGTCCAGGATGTTGAAAACAGTGGGCTAGGTTCCAAATTACCCACTGGGCATGGAGCGACAAAACAAGCTGTGCTCTAGAGAGAGCTTGTAATAGATTACAGCGATTCCCTTTGGACATGCTGTTGAGCAGGTGGCGCCTTAGCTGGTGCAATGCACGGCAATGAATTTACCATTTCCTGCCACGCCATCTGACTATAAATCATACAGTCCAAAAATATATTTTTAAATAAGCACAGAGGCAGTTAGGTAAATTTAAATTAGTGTGGGAAGAGCTATTTCTGAAGGTTATTTTTTTTCATTAACCTAAACCACCAACAGACAAAATCCCAAACTTGCACATGAAAATATACGCAAACAAACCAACCAAAACTAAATAAATTCTAAATGTACATGTTTTATGCTTGCATATATTGTCCAATGAACTGTGTTTACTGATCGATAAAAATAAGCCACAGGAACTGTACAAGGTCAGAAGTTATTAATGTACACTGAGGATGCAAGTACATACTAAAACTGACAAGACTAACATAACATTACTGTACAGTGAAAAAAAAAACACACAAACAAACAAAAAAACAATTATATATAGATATATATATATATATATATATATATATATACTTTGTATATCACGTGCACACTATGTGAAATGCTACATTTACTTAATTTACTTGACCTATCAATTAACCTTCAAAGATTAAGTACAAAAATACGTACTAAAAAATAATAAGTACTGGTAGTTTTTTTTTTTTTTCATCACGTCCAAAAAGAAATGCATCTTCCCAATGAAATAATTTATTTCTGGCTGGCTAACAGTGCCTACAGCAAGGACCACCTGTCCATGACTGGCTCTCCCCTCCTTCCTGTAAACCCCCAAACTGACAGGTGGTTAATCAGCTCTTATGGTCACATGAATCGGTCATATTTCTCCCCATCTTTTCTGCCTGGGATGATGTGAAACATTGCCTGTGGGAGGTGCTTAATGCTGAATTAATTTCCCGCTCACATTAATCTTGCCTGCGTCCTAATGGGGGAAAGCACGATCACTTCAATTTGAATTTAAAGCAAAAATGCAGCTTTGATAAATGTTTCAAGTTGAGCTGTTTTCAAATTAGAATAGTTTGGTCTAACAGAGCAAATTCACATTTACTAAATATATTTATTGGCACCAGTGATAGTTACCAGTGTCCAATCTCAAGATTGTGCAACACATTCAACATCTCAAAATGATTGTTTATTACGACAATCAATGTGCATTCGCTGTAGATTTTTCTTACTGCACAAACAGTGTTGTCTCAGTCAAGGGATGTAGTTTGCAGCCTTGGATGATATCCACTGTAATTAGTTCTTCAACAGAGCTGTTGCATCCTGGGGCTTAATAGGGAACAATCAATGCCAGCACAAACTGTACAATGTATTTCATTGCATCTTCCTACAACCGTCTTCCCGATCAACCTTTCGGATCGTCTCAAACTTTCTGCTCTTTCTTAAAGCAACTACAGATATAATTGTATTTAGATCTTTGCAAGTTTTTTTTTTGTACTGTAACTACACAATACACAGTGCACTCTTATTTATTGCCACACATCTAGACACACTAGATGCCATGGTTGGAAATAAAATATGCAAACACAACTGATTTTTCTGTCTCTCAACCTGCTGTCAGGGGTTAGACATATAATTGTGTTTTGTGGCTGAACACATCTACACAGAAATATTCCACCTACACATACTTTGAAAAATCTCATTTATTTTTTACCGCCATCTGCAAGTACTCCACGATGAACCTTGTGAACCGAATGAATCATTTTGTGTTTGCAGACATATAACTTTTTCTCTGAAATAGAAAAGTCTTGCAAATTGGAAATGTTTTAGTTACAAGCACCTTAGCACAGTTGCCAGCAATACGCTGTTCCGCAGAATAAATTAAGGGAAACAACAACAAAAAAAATCTGCCAAACATTGCTGCTTTGATGTGATAGGAATGGAACGTTTAAGATTGATTTCTAGTTCAAAGCTATACTGTAGATTTACTAAACAAAATACATTATTTAATCAAGCTTCCATTGGAAAAATAATGTAGTTTGTGTTATTTGTGCATCTAAGTTGGTTCACTTCAAAAAAGTAAAGAAGTTGCTGACTAATTACGAACTTCACTGAAAGATTGTTCAAACAACTTCTGTTAGACAACTCAGTGGCATTGTGATCAAATCAGTTCATAATGTGTCATAGTTTATAGCATGGTTTTATACATTTTACCTCATCTTTGGTGGCCTCAAAGCGAACAACACATTCATTTAGTTACCCACAATTAATAGAGCAAGAAAACAGACTTGTCATGCTCTCTCTTGCTTTGGGAAAAACATTCAGTATATTCCGTGATTTGACCAAATGTCAATATTAAAAATGACAAAACAAGACCTTGTGACTAGTTCAAACAAACTGTAGGCCGGCATCAGCTTTGACAAATCAACTTTTGAATATACCTGTAAAATGCATTCAATAGGTTGTAGATAGGCTTCTGAAAATATGTAGAATATTTTGATTAATATGCATTGTTGTAGTATATACATGCATCATTTTAAACTAATCATGGCTTTGCTTTGACAATAAGCCTTTGCTTTATAGTTTGGTCAAGGAAAATGGTCTAGAAAAAAAAAATCTGCTCTCCAGCATCCCACTTCTGGTCCTCCTGGGCAACCACATTGTGTGTCCAGGCTAGAGAGAATACACAGTCACTAGAGCGAGTTATGTGTCTACATTGGGGGCTCTTCCAAGATTAACATGCCCAGCAAACCTCCAAAAGGAGGTTTTCAGAAGGTATCCTAATCAGAAGTCTGAATTAACCTCAACAGACATTTTTCGATGTGAAGGAGCAGCAGCTAATCTCCAAACTTTCCCCGGATGATGGAGCTTCTCAACCTATGTCTAAGGTTGAGCTGGTCACCCTATGAAGGAAGCCAATTTTGGCTACTAATTGGGATTCTGAACTTCAATTCATAATCCATAACTGATGACCATAGGTGAGGGTTGGAATGTATTCAGATCAGTACATCAAGGACTTTGCCTTTCAAGTCAACTCTGTCTTCACCATTACTGACCAAAGCAACACCCTTATTTCAAATGATAATGCACTTATCATTTACGTGGTTTAACTGAACTGTGGTCATCACTGATTAACACACACACATATACTGTACAGTATATAAGCACTGCCCAAACTGCAAAATAAGTTCAGAAAAGCTTTTGAATTGTGCTCTGGCATCCAGAATTGTTCTGTCACATGAGTTCTAATTAGAGGTAAGGTGCCTCCTAACTAGATAGCTCTTGAGATGCCCATGCCACTCATGCCACCATGCTGAACCTGTGAACCCTGAGGTATTAAATAACCTAAATGTATTTCCTGATGTCTCTTCAACAATTACATTTATGTCCCGTAGCATATGAACACGTTTTCTTTCTCATGTGTAATGCCTTTCCTTTCAAACTGAAACAACTGCATTAATATCAATGCATACTACTGGCTATCCTTTTAAGTAGGTTGCAGAAGAAATCAATTATTTGAGGTATATAATGTGACAGGGCTATCACTAACAAAATAAGGTCTGTTATTTAAAATGGTATTCTGTTTTGAATTTCTAGGCGCAGCCAAGGTGTTGAGAGGATCCGTTTTGGTGGCCTTAGAATCGCTTCTCTGTTTTTTGCAGATGATGTGGTCCTATTGGCTTCATCAGATCGTGATCTACAGCTTTCGCTGGAGCGGTTTGCAGCTGAATGTGATGCGGCCGGGATG
Organism: Garcialebias charrua; assembly: GCA_038048925.1. Lineage (NCBI taxonomy): Eukaryota > Metazoa > Chordata > Actinopteri > Cyprinodontiformes > Rivulidae > Garcialebias > Garcialebias charrua. The sequence continues at coordinate 39,900 of JBBPBX010007257.1, read as the reverse complement.
AGGATCAGTTCCTCCAAATCCGAGGCCATGGTCTTGAGCCGGAAAAGGGTAGCATGCCTTCTCCGGGTCGGGGAGGAGGTCCTGCCCCAAGTGGAGGAGTTTAAGTATCTCGGGGTCTTGTTCACGAATGAGGGAAAACTGGAGCGTGAGATCGATAGGCGGATAGGTGCAGCGTCCGCAGTGAAGCGGGCGCTGTACCGGTCTGTCGTGGTGAAGAGAGAGCTGAGTCAAAAGGCAAAGCTCTCAATTTACCGATCGATCTACGTTCCCACCCTCATCTATGGTCATGAGCTTTGGGTTGTGACCGAAAGAACGAGATCTCGGATACAAGCGGCTGAAATGAGTTTTCTCCGCAGGGTGTCTGGACTCTCCCTTAGAGATAGGGTGAGAAGCTCAGTCATCCGGGAGGGACTCGGAGTAGAGCCGCTGCTTCTCCACATCGAGAGGAGCCAGTTGAGGTGGCTCGGGCATCTGGTTAGGATGCCTCCTGGACGCCTCCCTGGTGAGGTGTTCCGGGCATGTCCCACCGGGAGGAGACCCAGAGGAAGACCCAGGACACGCTGGAGGGACTATGTTTCTCGGCTGGCCTGGGAACGCCTTGGGATTCCCCCAGAGGAGCTGCTCCAAGTGGCTGGGGAGAGGGAAGTCTGGGCCTCCCTACTTAGGCTGCTATCCCCGCGACCTGACCCCAGATAAGCGGAAGAAAATGGATGGATGGATGGATGGATTCTGTTTTGAAAATAAAATTCCCAAAATTCCCCATTTGTAACAGTTAATTAATGTTTCAGGCTGAGTAGTATTGAGATGACACACACCAATACTCTAGACCAGGGGTGTGCAACCTTCACGATCAAAAGAGACATTTCTGTCTGTTTGTTCACTACACTGAATGTGTCCGGAGCCACAATACCTGCTACAACTGTGATTTTCAACTGGTGGCCCGCGGACCCCTTCAAGACTACTGGAGGATGTTTTTTTTCTGGCCAGTAGGGGTGGCATTATGAAACAAAATGAAAAACTCAAGTTTTTAAACATTTATTGATATTTTTACATTTTAAGACAAATTAAAGACGAGATACTTGTAAAGAATGAAAAAAAATATTGTAAATTTTGTCCCCTTTCTATAAACTAAAACGATAAACTATGCAGGGCTTTGTGATTTTTTTTTTTTACTGTCAAAAAATCATGTATCCTACTTTGAAGAAATAAAGCATAAAGTGAAATTATGTTTTACTCCTTGTAATGTTTCTAATAATCTTTTATTTGCAAAATAAATTACAATAAAACTGCTAAAACTTGCCCTTTTAGTTGTTATAACAACTAATAAAATTAAGTTTTATGTTAGTTTTGGTCAAAGCTCGAAAGAGCTGCTGTAGAGGGACCAAAGAGCCGCATGTGGCTCCAGAGCCACAGGGTGCAGACCCCTGCTCCAGACATACACTATTGTGAGCTCCCATAGTAGAGAAAATCAAACCTTTTGTCAAAGATCCGTACAATTTAACTTTAAAATACTTACACCTATGATTTCAGCATCAGTTTAATTGAAATGCATGACCACTCACACCGTTGCAGCCTGTGTATGCACAAATTAACACAAGCAATTTCACTCACTGTTATCCCAGTTGGATACTCTACATCACTCTACTGTTAACAGGATAAATGAGACTAGTTTCTTAGACTGAGAGGAAGTGTAGTGTAACCAATTATTTTTTGTCAATTCCACTCTAATTTTTTGTCAACCTGTTTGCTTTTGTATATTTCATATCTCATATGTTTTATCTTATTTATTTAAGTTGGGTTATTTTCACCTAATCAAATGCACTGACTCTATTAAAAGCATTTGGGGTCAACTTATGTTGTTCAAAGTGCTGCGTAAGTCGAGGCGACTTGAATAGAAAGGAGCGTCGTTATTACTCAGAAGTTTAGATCATGATCAGAGCCCTCTCTCTTACAGATCATCAAAATCTCCCAGTCATGTTTTATTAATCAGACCAGGGCTTTCTTTTTCTTTTACTTTTTTTTCCAACAGACAGCCACCTCAGGACACAGTTTCTCTTTCAGGCTGGGTAATTTTTCTTTGGATGGCCTCATTTGCATTGCAATTAACTGAGAAGAACCTGTAAGTAGATTCTGCTGTTTCTGACAATTGAGATGGAGTGGGCATTTCTGCTCTTTGCAATGGAATGACAGAGAGAAATTTATTGATGGGGTGTAAACCTGGGCCCTCCATTCATCAGACTTGGTCAGAAAATGTTTAAACAAAACGTGGAATGCGTGTGACAAAAATCAAAATTAATCAAAACAAGTGCCTGTCAGTTGTATGCTAACTAATCTGTAATCGGCAGTTGATTAAAACCACATATTTATGAATGCTTGTGTCTAATCAATACAGAGTCAGAGTCAGAGTCAGAGAGTCTTTATTGTCATTTGCACCGCATGTGGTACATGTGATGAAAACGAGATTATGTACACGGGGTCCCAGTTACATCCAACAACAAATGCAAGAGAAAAACAGTAATAACATCTAGAACTAACTAAGAAAAACATCAACTAGTAATACACTAAGCTTAATATAGTGGGAATAAACAGCAGCACGAACATGAGTTTGTATGAGCAGATGGTCACAGATGAACACAGATGAACACAGCAACAAGAAAACAGATCAGCATCAGTATGATGTGATATTTTGCAGTGTTTATTTTTTATTTTATTTTTATTTATTCATGAGTCTAACAGCCTCAGGGTAGAAGCTGTTCCTCAGTCTAGTGGTTCTACACTTGATGCTCCTCAACCTCCGTCCTGAGGGGAGTGGGGCAAAGAGTGAGTGTGCTGGATGAGTGAGGTCTTTCATGATGCAGGTCGCTCTTTTTCTGCATCTGGAGGTGTAAATGTCTGTGATTGTGGGGAGACTGACTCCAACAGACTTCTGTGCAGCCTTCACCACTCTCTGCAGAGCTTTCCTCTCTTCAACTGTGCAGCCTCCATGCCACACGTTGATGCTGGAGCACAGGACACTCTCCACTGCATGAATATACAGAATATACAGCCTATATTCAGAAATATCATCTATTACCGGTACTTTAAATTGTAACAAAACATAAAGTTTCTTTAACTGCCTGATCCTGATAAAAGTTGCAGTGCCTATCTTTAGCAGTATGAGTTAAAATTCAGAACATGTTAACATTATGACAAACAATACAAAGGCATTACCAAGAGTCTATGTAGGATCACTGCTTATCCTAACATGCATGCATGTTTGGACTGTGGGAGGAAATGGAAATCCCCAGACATGTAAACATCATATAGAAAGTTAGATTGAACCCAGGTCTGTTTTGCTGCAAAGCAACAGCGCTAACCAACTGCTGTGTGGCAAACCACTCAAAAATGTGAAATTAATTAAATATAGACTAATCATTATAATAAAACTAGTATTTCAATATGTGAAATTTCAAGAACATTTCAGAATGACATAAAATAATACTAATTTAATACTTTATGTGGCATTAATGTGGACATTTAATAACTTAAATTTTGAAACTATGCCCAGTTTTGCCATCATTAGGAACAGGTGCCAGGCCCATCAGAATCTTAAGAACTACGGCTTTATAATTGTGAGGACACAATCTAAGCATTGAATAAAAATACGGCCAATTATCAAACCTCATAAAATAATAATTCCAATTAGCCATTTGTCAGTCACACCACGCAAGTTGATCCTACATGACCCTGGGACTGTGAGTGCTTTCAAAACAAGCAGCTTGGATTGCAGAACTGAAAGGTTATGGTGTTACTCAGCAGCATTGACACAAGTGCCTTGCACCAAATGTGTGTCAGACATTTACCCAATTCCATTTGTTCAAGAATGGCTCATTTCATTTTTACAATCAATCAGTGATATAAAAGCAATTTAGCAAATTCTACTCCCCAATTTGTGTTGACATCTCCAGGTGATCACTGACACTCACAGAAGATATACTGGATAGATCATGAACTGAACATATAGTCTAAGGAAGTTCTATTTTTTAATTATTATTATTATTATTATTAAACAGAGCCTATTTTTAAATAAGTTGCTACTTTTTCAGTAGTACAATATACAGTATAGTACAATGTGTATATGTGAACACAAGGTTAAAAATAATCTTTGATTACATACAGTGATCTGCTCCTATACATTTTCATTAACAACCGAATACCCTGTTTAATCTGACAAACGCTCTTCACATTTTCTTTCTTTGTATGGTTTGAAAAAGAGGGCTGCATCTCCCATTATGCTTTCATTTTAAAGAGCATCGAAAGGACATTTTAAATATAAAAGGGTTATCAAATTGAGTTTATATATAAAAGTTTCCCTTCACAGGGAGAAGTTTCTTAAATAAATTCACCCAAAGCTCATGCAGATTCACATAGAGAGCAATTTTTGCTTAGCGTGTGAACCTGCAATCTAGACGTGAAAAAAGTTCAGATATTTCTGAGAAAAAAAAAGAATGTGTTGAATGTCTGTCATTTTGTTATCTTGCAAATGCTTTCCCCTCAAACTGCTTTCATGTACTCAATGACAGAGGTTAGCGAGTGCATGTCACACGGTGAAAAATGAATGTGGGACATGCTATAACGACATGAAACCCAGTGGAGTTGGAGACCAATGTAGGGTAAGAGGTAAATCAAGAGGTATTTCAAGAAAATAAACCTTTTTTGAGCAGAGGCACAGTTTGAGAGAAAAGAAAAAGTCATGAAAGCTATTGAGGCTTGCAAGTGACACAGTGCTACGCTGTTCTTGGAAAAATTCAGCTAATGAGTAGTCATGCTAACGAATGTAACTGTGTCCTCGTTTTTTTTTTTCCACAGCTGTTGCTACCTGCTGAGTATTTCATCCCTTACTTTGTCTTTGTCTTTTTTTGAACACAAGAACATCCTGATGGCTATAATTAGCTTTGTAAGTCTGCACTTGTGAACACGGGTTATGTTGCCATTCATTTCTCCATGCACCACACACCGTCAATCAAGCGGTTGTTCTCAAGCCCTGTCCCACTGGTTTTTTTCCCCCTTTAGTCTCCCATGACATCTTTCTCACCTCTTGTTTAACCTTTTGTAATATACAATTTCTAACCTTATTTTCCTCTAGTGATTATTTTCTTTATATAATCTTTATGTTTAGCCTTATAAAACAGGGAAAACAGGATTCATAGTACTGTTGCAAGTTCTGATAGCAATAATCATCAAAGCTCTGACCGGTTTTATATTGAAATGTAAAATAAAAAAACGTGTTTGTGCTCACGTTCACTGTAATACTGTCTCATACATTTATATTTAATCTATGATCTACTATGACAGCACCTGTTTCTTCATCTGTTTTTGTGCCTGCTAGTGGTTTGATATTGTCAAAGTGTAGCATTATTTTTAACTGATTTCCAAAAGTTTTTAAGGCATTCAATAGGTAAGAACACAAGTACATTTACTCTTTCTTTGAAAATTTATGAAATAGACAATTTACATGAATTAGTTGTGTTGTAAATTTAGTAGAAAACAATATAAAAAAACTGTAAAGGCAAGTTATTTATGACTTAGTTAAAGAACCTTACATTTAACTATTGGACACTAACATTTGTGACATCCGTCCATCTGTCATGCTATTTATCTACAAAGTATCTATCTATCTATAAATACTAATGTGTATACTACAGATGAACCATATAATGCATATCAAATCAATGAAGGGAAAAAGAATAGGAGGAAAATCGCTGTTGGTACAATTACAACATAAAAGGAATGTTTCAGTACAAATCAGATAGTCTTTTGGTCTTTTGATCATGACATATGTACAGAAACTCTTTAGTCTTTATTTAGTTGTGTCCCTATCCCTGAAAGACTTTCAAATCACTTTCTTGTTGGAAACAAAGTAAATCGTATTAAAAAAAAATACATAAAACAAGTAAAAATCCTTGTAAAAAAGAGAATGTTTTTCATTTTTTTCGGGGGCGGCCGTGGCGTAGTGGTAATGGCAGTCGTCCCCCGATCGGAAGGTTGGCGGTTCGAATCCCGGTTCCCCACACCATGTGTTGTTGTGTCCTTGGGCAAGACACTTAACCCCGAGTTGCTCCCGGTAGGACTGGAAAGCACCTTGCATGGTAGTCTGCCGCTACCGGTGTATGAATGTGTGTAGCGCTTTGAGATTTTCACTAATGAAAAGCGCATTATAAATTGAATTCATTATTATTATTATTATTATTATTTTATATTTACAGCTGATTTTATGTCTCTTGAAGCATTGCACACATTCAATTTAATATAAAACATTTATATATTTTTTTAGGTTTTTTTTTAAAGGGGGAGGAGCAGATGTTGAAGAAGATGGGCCTGTGAACAAGAAGATCACCTAGTCAACTCCCTGCACCAACAACATCAAAATGTGGGTGGGAGAGGTGAAACACCCCAACTTGCCTCCATACTCATTTACCCCACTTTGGACCTTGAGAAAGACACTGAACGCCCTTCATCTGCTCCCCCAGGCACCCAAGTTGGCAGCTCTCTGCTCCACACAGAGGGCTGAGGAAGCTCGAGGTCTTTGATTGCGCCAGGAAAGATATCCGGCATAACATCAATTGCCAACACTTTGCACAAGTTAGTTCCCTGTGGTGACCTCTGAAGAAAGGGAACAGCAGAAAGAAGGAAGTACAGGTAGTTCCCAACTTACAACGGCCTCGACTTACGACGTTTCGTGGTTACGACATGCATCTCCATTAAATAAATAAATAATACTGTATATACAGTATATATAGAAAAATAATATCTTGAGGCCGATTTACGAAGTTTCCGGTTTCCCGTTTTGCTAGCTATGGAGGCTACAGCTGCCTATACTCTCTAAAAAAGCTAAGTCTGGTCCTCTGGACATTCAAAATCAAAACCAAACTTGTTGGAGCAAGCTGGACAGGCAGAAACAGGCAGCAGCTGTGGAAAAGTAGCTGTTTTATGGACAGCGGTTTTACAACGTAAACGAATTGAGAATCCGGAGGAGGGGCGGAGAAACGGAAGAAATGGCTTCACCAGCAAGTCCAGAGTAGGAAATTAACTCTTTTTTCCCCTTCATTATGGCTCTGAAATGTTTGTGTTTTTTGATAATTATGTAGGGTACTGTGTAGCCTAAGTGCTCGGTAAAATACAGTACTGTACGTATGAGGTGCAGTTTGAACGTATGTTTCGAGTTACGTCGAAATTCGCTTTATGACGCCACGTAGGAACAGAACTTTGTCGTAAGTCGGGGACTACCTGTACTTAATTAAAAAAGGAATAAAACATGTTTTTTTTGTTTTTTTACTTTGTAATTTGTAAACTTCAAGGTACTTCCTATTATGCTTTTATTAAGACACCGGGCATCTACTGTGTGTGTGTGTGTATACAGT
>JBBPBX010007257.1:11071-32287 GCA_038048925.1 Garcialebias charrua | reverse complement strand
TAATTTGCAATTTAAAAGAAATTACTCCTCAATATTGTCTGCAGACGTAAACAAATGCTGTACAATCCCGGACTTCCGTTAACTGAACCACTGGATTACATTGTTTTGGTAGATTATCTTAAGTGATTATTCATATGGACTATTAAAATATAAACTTTTAAAAACTAATAGTCTTAAAATATTTCCTGTGAAAATCAAGTTTTCTTTTGTGTCATGATATATTCTATTACAGTTGTTAAACTTAGTGAATGCTGATTTCTAACCACAAACATTCGTTCAATTTTAGTTCACTTCCTCAACTAAAATGCAAAATTTCATCCACCCAGAGTGCAGTGTCCCTTACAGTAACTTATTGGAGCTGTATTGTGATGTTTTATTAAAGTAGTATAGTGTGAGAGTTTGCAGGACAGTGCCCTTTCAAGTCAGAGAACCCTATAACCCAGTCTGTAAAGTCTGGTGCACTTTACTTCATGCACTCTGTCTCATTTGAAAAGGACTGTCTGAAAGCAGAATACATTTGTGGGAATCTAAACATAGCATACACTTAAACTGATATGGATTTTTTTTTTGTAGTCTTCTAAAAATATATTTAGATGCTGAACACATTCCTGACAATGCATAGATCCCTCTGGTTGTACCCAGTCAGTCATATCAGTGGACATTCCTGAATCTGTAAATGATGTGACTGCAGTCAGAACCTACTAGCCTTGTAAGTTTTGATTAGCGTGTCCTATGGTTGTTGTGAAAAGTATGTAGAAAGTTGAAAATTTATATTGTTTTTGCTTTAGCAATTTAGATTTCTGTTTAATTTTTTTCACCATCTGTAGGGCATGCAATTTATGCATGATATGTTTATGACAACACAATAAATTTGACAATGAGTAAAAACAACAAAACATTTTTTTGCCCCCTTTAAAAGGCTAAAAGTGCTTACCCACTGTCTCTGGCATCAGATAGAAGAGAAACGGCTGCTGCATCCTGGAAGTGGTACAGGATGATGGACGATATGCTAAGAACTAAACATCACATTAATCCTCAGGCCCAGTGCGACTACCCCAAGGACGCAGCAGCAGTTTCTTCTCAAGAGCAAGCACAGGGCAAAAGACAGGCGGTATGTGAAGAGGAGGACACAGCAGTTAGAATCAGAGAGAGCCGGACTGGCTGGTTTAGCTTTAGGATATGGAGAGGAGAGATGAGTGGAGGAAGAACAGACCAGTGGAGCGAGAAGAGCATGAGAGGGAGGCATTAGACAGAGCAGAGAGGTTGGAGAGCACAGGGAGGACGGATTTGCAACAAAGTTGCTGGAGAGAAAATACAGGGGTAAAGAAAGGATTCACTGGGAGTGGATCCAGAGACAAGCTGATGGTCATTTCACAGACTTTGTCAACACACAGAGAAATCACACATAGTTGATTCTATCTGGCCTTTTGGGTGTTAAACAATTTTAGAATTTGGGAAATGATTGAGTCCTTTTTTTTTACTGAATTGAATTGAATTGTTATCATCACTTGGCTTCATATTAGTTCATTTTAGCTCCAGTAATGCCTTATTATTATTTCACTTGAACACAAACTTAAATAAATACAGCACAAGCATGTTATTTTCCTCAACAAAAAAAGTGTAATAAATTTAACTTAAAGTAGAACAATCATTGCTTAGTTTTATTGAAGCATGTTCTCCACGTGAATAAAACCAATTAACATATAAAATATCTATATTCATGTATTTGGACCCTAAACCTACCTATTCCTTTGTCAGCTGAAGAACAACACTATAACCCATTTTAATGGCTGTACAAGGTCCGACGGCATACAGTATTTGGATCCAACAAATATATGTTTGTCTGTGGGTCCTTACTTTATGGTAGACTAAATTAAACGCTGTCCTTGAGGAGTCTCATGTGGTAACAATATGGTCCCCTGGTCTCTTGAGTGTTTTTATTCATACATTGTCTGCCTTATGTGTAAATACACAACATATTATATGTTGATATGACAACTGTTGTCTGCATATATCTGATGCACAGGTTTGAGGTAAAACCATCAACTAGTAACTTAGTTACAAGAAGAAACGTTGTTAATGCCATTCAGTGGATTATGCTCAGAATAATAATAAAATAACAAGGAAGACAAAAAAAAAAAACACAACTGGATTTTGAAATCTATGGTTTGTGGTGTAAAAGTTTTTTTATTAGTTTTTTTTTATTATTGTAATTTTTTTTTTCAAATCATTTAATAGTATTGACCCCCATTGTCTGCCTTGGGTCTTGGGGGTCGGGTCTCTGCTGCTTCACAGTCACTATTAAATGTTCTATTAGAGAAGCCTTATACACTTATGCATGCTCTCAACCACACACAAATAGATGCATGTGCAGGTATGTAGATATGCAGATGTGTATGTGAATGTATATGCATGTGTTTGTATGTATGTATATATGGTTAGGTATGGGTATATATATTTACAGAAATTTACTGCAAAGCCATGAATATTCTAAGTTCTTTATAAATATGTACTGTATTTTGTTGTTGTGTTTTGTCATGTTCTTTGCAGGTGTACAGACAGTGGTCGGGTGTTTTGCCTTGTGCTCTCTTTGTGTATATCTCTTATATTTTGTAGTCTCACTTTCCGTCTTTCCTTTCTTTCTATCCTATTATAAAAAATAAAAAAAATCCACTTGATAATTACTAGAATAAATATTTCATAATATTTGTGTGAAGAGGATGGCTGTAAGTGGAGTAGGGAGGACATTGTTATGATCTCAAAATGTAGCTGCAGCAGGTGCCACTCTTACAGCCATCAGAGAAAAGGAAATAGTATTGAATGCATAATTCAGTGGTTACAAAAATGTCCATATTAACAAATTTGCACAAATTGCAAATATTTATTTGACCAAACTTCAACAAACAAATAAACAAAAAATATTATTTTAGGATTTTGTCTCCTGCACAGACTACTGTATTGGCATCTTGCATATTCTTCGACACGTCTATCAGAATGCAACGCCACATTTGTGGAGCCACATCAATATGCAATGTGCAGATTGTGCATCTTACTTGAATACTGATTTATAATAAGTTAGTGACTTTTCGTTGATACTGTAGCTGACAATGGCTGGTCACTGAAGTGGTTTCATTATACATCCTTTCAAATTCCTCCTTGTTTTATTAAAACAGAGTGTGAGTCAGTAAAAACATATTCCGGTATGATAATGTAACAGGTAACAAACCTGAAAGTTATGCACCATAACTCATGTTCCCTGAAGGAAGGGAAAGAGGTGCAACATACTTGCTATGGGAATTGCGCCCCTGCGCAATTACCTGAAGGAATATACTCACGCCTTTACGGCTAGGGCGTCACCGCAGCGCCAGAGGCCCCACCCTCTGGGTACTTAAGCGGCTGACACCCATCCATCTTACTCCAAAATTGCACTTCACCGAGCTTTCAGCATTGAAAGGGCCAGATATGTTGCACCTCGTTCCCTTCCTTCAGGGAACATGAGTTATGGTGCATAACTTTCAGTTCCCTTTCAGTCTGGTCTCTCGGTGCAACATACTTGCTATGGGAACGTAATCCATTCACGCCCTTGAAATGCTCAGTAAAATGCATGCTAGAGTGAACGTCTGCCCTTGACCAGCAGGCATCTCAAGGCTACTTTCTACTGTGTGTTAGAAAGGACAGCCTGAGTGACATCACACGCAGTAACATCCAAACTGTAATGCTTTGCAAAAGTGTTTAATGAGCTCCCGTTCGCAGCAGTGCAGATGTCTGCAACTGGTACAAACTTGAACAATGACCAGGAAGTGGCCAAGCCTCGAGTGGAGTGAGCATGCACTCCAGAGAGCACCTGTTGACCGTTGCTACTGTACGCCCTTTTAATGGCCTCAGTCACCTAATGTGAGAGACGTTGTTTGGATAGGGCCTTCCTGGTAGCAGGTGCTGCAAAGCAGATGAACAGTTGGTTTGTATTTCTCCATTCGGCTGTTCTCTGCATGTAAGTGCATACAGCTCTCACGGGGCAGAGAGCCTTCAACCATTCCCATTCCTGAGTGAGGACAGGAGAAGGGGGGAAGGAAAAGAGATCAAAGTCTAGACTCCTGTGGTTCAAAGTCAAGACCTTGGGAGTGTATGCGGGATTAGGCCTTAATGTGACCTTTGACCCATCAGGGACGAATCTGGTACACATTGGAAGTACAGACAATGCATGGAGGTCACCCACGCGTTTCGCTGAGCAAAGTGCCAGGAGTAGAGCGGCTTTATAAGATAACAAGTCTATCTTAGCCTCCCTCAGTGGCTCAAATTGGGGGTCACAGAGAGCCCCTAGGACCAGGCCAAGATCCCAACCAGGGGTCAAGATCCTGCTGGGTGGTTTAGTCCGAAGTACACCTTTCATAAATCTTATTATGATTGGATACGCTCCAGGTGTCCTGTGTCCCCAGCCTTCGTGACAGGCTGAAATAGCTGATAGGAAAACTTTGATCATTGAATAAGAACAACCTTTTTCCAGTAAGTCCTAAAGGAAGGTCAGGAGCTGAGCCAAGTCATATGCATAAGAAATAATATTTCTTTCTAAGCACTAGGCTTCAAAAATATGCCACTTCTGTGCATATATAGACTGTGTTGACATAGCATGGGCATTTTGTATGGTTTTTACCACATTTTTCTGACAGGCCTGACGCCATCAGCTTGTTCTTTTCTGCTAACAAGCTGAAATTTTTGACAGTTCTTGGTCTAAGCGGTTGGACTGTTCCTTCTGGTGACATAGAGGCTGTGAACCCCTGGGGGTCAACCAAGTTAGGAAGAAGGCCTCCTTGCCGATGTGTTGCCAGGCTGCTTTGCTCATGGGTAATTGAGGGCAGATGCAACCTGTCATCCTTATCAGACAGGATTGGAGCAGAAAGTCTATTTTTCCCCTCCAAGTTTGGGGTCATGGGACTGGGAGACTGCAAGTTTTGTAAACGAGCAGATCTCCTGACTCCAATCCGTTTTCTGGAGTGGTCCAGTTTACTGGTCCTTGGCTTAAATAGAGCGTCGGAACCAGGTAAACTGACCGGGGTCTGTGTTTCACCCGTTGGGAGAATTTTGTTTGAAAGCAAAGCTGGACTAGCACAGAGAGGGAGGTCACGTGCTGTCTGATCCCTGCTTGGACATTGCGTGTCCCTCATTATTAATAAAGGGGTAGCTGCAACGTGAGAACATGGAGATGATCCTTTTGGTTTGGCAGACTTTAGATTATTAAGTGATAAAGAGCCCAGTCCCCTTCGAAAAACAGGAAGAGAGATCTGATTCAACTCTGATTTGTTTCCATCCATAGCAGCTTGAACATAATTGCTGCTATGAAGGTGTGAAACTTGTGGCTGCCTGTGAGCATCTGACGTGGCTTCCCCGTCGTTATATTCTGTCGGCATGCCTCCCTGAGGTGTGGACATGTCACGTGTTTGCCTGGTTAGTGTATTGGCTGCCCTGTTATTCACAATGGAGCGGAGGCTTGAGCACGTGACCCCCCTCACCTGTCTCCATGAGGGGTGTGGGGGCTGCTTGCAGACACCTCTGTGTCTGTTTACTGCAGACAAATCAAAGGCATCCTGCTGGGGTTCATTGATTAGGCTAACATCCCGTGGGCCGTGAGGAGGGGGGGGTGGCCCCCTCCCCTTATGATAGCTTGCAGGCCAGAGGGACCTGTTCTGCTGAAGTTATTTGTGTGTATTTTTTTTGAGAATCAATAAAACAGAGAGGAGCTGTTTTATGAGATTTATTCGTGCTTATGTGCAATGACGTACATGATTTTATGTCACTCACAGCAGGGAAAGCATGATTTGTGCATGCAACATATTTACCAGCATTTTGTACCGTGTTACAAATAAAGTCTGGACTTGAAGGGAACATTTCCAGTACCACGTGGGCGGGTGATCGTGTAATGTGGGAACGTGAACCTGGTTCATCAGGCACATCTCTGTTTGGTGTCCAGGTTTGCCGATGAGGCCATGTGTCTGACCACCTGGCGGGGAACAAACCTGTTTTTGCTCCATGCGTGCTCGGTGCGAGGTGGGCCTGGTGGGGGTCTCTGCCAGGGCTCCTCCTCGTATGCTGGCTGCTTCTGCGGTGGGGCACGCATTCCTGAGCAGTATCGAGGCTACGAAGGTCTGCCTCCAGCAGACTCCCTTGGGGGGGGGAAGCTTCTCCGGGGAATGCCCACCCGGAGATCTTCAGCCTGTCTGCGCCTTTGGTCCAGCTTGGTCTGAATTCGCTCCAAAGCTTTCCCAAATAATCCCGTCAGCTCTATCGAATGGTGGAGAAAGGGTACCTTTTGTCCCTCAGGGAGATCCGTTAAAGTCATCCACAGGTGGCGAATCGCGATGACCACTTCCGCCATGTCTCTGCCTTGAGCAACAGCGGCTGTCCCCATCATGCGGAGTACAAAGGCTGTTGCCCTAAGGGCTTCATCCAGCAAGTAGGCGGTAGCCTGCTTGTCCAACGTTACCTGCAACTGTTGTAGCTTTTCCGCTAGGTAAGCCTAGCGGACGTGTTCATGGCGCGCGCCGCGAGTCCCTGAGCTCTGTAGCACTTCTCAAGTAGAGACGCTGTCACTCGACAAGCCTTGCTGGGGAGAGTTGGTTTTGTCCTAGATGACTTAGGAGCCAGGTGAGACGATAGTGTGTCCTCAATCTGAGGCATGTTAGCTATTCCCACCTCGTCCATCACGTCAACGTCGAGGAACTATGAAAGGAGAAGGAGCATGGGGGCTCTTGGCTGAGTCCAGGTGCACGTTAGTTTTGTGAGTAAGTCCGGGAACACGGGCATCCTTTGCCTCGTGGCGGCCTGCTGCTTCGAGTAAAAATAGTTTCCTGCTAGCCTCGTGACCTGTTGGCGAGGCGGAGGCTCAGGCCATGGGATATGCAGCGCGTCCGTTGCTTTATGGCACAGGTCGAACAGAGCAGGGATGGAAAAGTCAGTTTCTGGGAGCACAGGTACCGGGGGCTGGGAGAGATCTTCTCCCTGATCCTCTAGTTCCACGTCTGCGTCCTCCACTGAAAATTCCCCTGAGGCTGAACTCGAGATCTCGTCCTCGTTCATCATGCCTCTGGTATGGAACTCAACTGTTAAGTCCACCATAGGAGCCAGCACGTCAGGGCTGTCACCCCATTCGACTTGTGTGCTATCGTGTAGAGCCATGTTCTCGAGCTCCGGCGTGGGAGTGAAAGGCTCAGTGGTGTCCGCATCCGTTGGTACTGCTGAAGTGCCCATGGCTTTGGCGACGAGGTCAACCCGGTGTTGCAACACGGCATCCAGCAACAGGTTGCAATGTGGGCAAAAGTCGGGCACATCCAGCGCTTTTTTTGCGTGGAGCATTCCCAGGCAGACTGGACAGGCCTCATGGGTGTCCGTCGCCGCGAGGGAGAACCCGCATCCGCTGGGACAGGCATGCAAAGTTGGGCTCACCGTCCCATTGGTTTTTCTTAGAAGTCTCATCTTTCGCTTTCCTTTCTCCAGAGGCATGTCCGAGATAAGGCGAGCGAGACCTTCCAGAATCCTTTTTCTTTTTCCTTGAAATGTCTCCTCTGTCGCGTCACTTTCGCTGGCTAGCTTGCTAGGAGTTAGCAAGGTAGCTTTTTTCTTGTGGCGTAGTTAGCGCCATCGAGCAAAGCAATCTGTAGAGAGAGGAGAAGAAAATACTTTGGGGTTAAGAGAAAATGTGCCGGACTAGCTTTCGCTAGTCCATCAATACGCAGGAATAATTCTCTGTACGCTCTATGCAGGGAGCAAGCTCACCTCAAGTTGAGCAATGAAGCAACAGAGAAGTCCCGTGAAGAGGTAGTTCAGGTTTTAGCGAAGTGAAGGGCAAAAAGAGGAAGATGGATGGGCGTCAGCCGCTTAAGTACCCAGAGGGCGGGGCCTCTGGCGCGGCTGTGAGTATATATATAGCCGTAAAGGCGTGAGTATATTCCTTCAGGTAATCGCGCGGGGGCGCAATTCCCATAGCAAGTATGTTGCACTGAGATGCCAGACTGAAAGGGAACATGCAGTGTCCAAATAAGACCATATGTAATTGTATGAAGTCAGGATTATAAGACCATACAGATAATAAGCACAAAAACAAAGTGCAACACTTGAAGCACAAGAGCATCTGTCAAGAAACTGTGTAATCCAAGGACTGTAAATAATGAGAGGATAATTAGCAGTGTGTGAGGTTACAAGGAACAGGACAAAAAAATTAAATGGCAACTATAAAAAATATCAGAGATGGGAAAATCAATGAACAATAACAAGCAAAAAAACAAAACAAAAAAACGGACAATGAGGATGATTTGCAGAATTAGAAAAAAATCTTAGTGTGCTTAAAAAAAAAAACACTAAGATGCAAGGTTATGAGCTAGAACTGAAATCTAGAGACCTTAACATATTTTATATTTTCTGGTTGTAGCGAAATGAGCAGCCACTTCAGTATTTGAGTGGAAGTTAAAAGAAAATATATGATTTCTGCAAACCTTTGCAGAGAGGGCACAGAACAATTAGGTTTTTTTTTTCACTTTAATGTTGGAAGAAGGAGCAAGTGAGAAGTTCAAATCCAGAGCAAAGATTAAGGAGGTACTGTTGATGTGATAGTTTTGTCATAATTCATTATGGTTTGCTTTTTGCAGGGATTTAATGATGCATGCATTTGTGTTATCACTGTACAGATGTCAGGGTCCAGCATGTGCGATAATCATGTAGCCACAGGCAGTTACTACTTTTGTGTTGTAGGGCTCACAGTTTGTTTATAATTTAGGTTGTTGCCAAATGCCATAAATGAGTAAAGAAAAATACTATATAAAGTGTTTTCCACTAAAACAAGCCAAATTGAATAAAATAGTTTATCGACCTTCATGCATGATTCAAATTAGCAGTGTGGAAAAGTTTCCTGCAATAAAACCAAGTATGGAGTATGGAAATCCAAATGGATCATTATTTGCACTCTTCATAATGCCTCTAGTGTTGCCTCTTATTTTGAATCACTTTGGTCATTAAATATACATGGTTCCCTATCAGTCAGTCCCCTGCGGTGCAACAGATAACATGGGAATTGCGCCCCCACGCGGTTCACCTGAAGAAATACAATCACGCCTTTTAAGGCAAAAAATGGGCGTCAGCGTCACCCAGTGGGTTCCGCCCCCCGGGTATAAGAGACGGTGACTGCCCATGAACGTCCTCTTTGTGCACTTCACCTCGCTTTCACCTGAACTCCGCATGACTCCGCCTCGTGACTGAACCGCCCGACCGGAGGTGAGCGCGCTCCCTGCCTAGGGCGTCAAGGAGGATTTTTCCTGCGAGCACACTGTTAGCGGGAGCTAGCTAGTGTCTTGGATGCTTTTCAACAATCCTTTTTTCGCTGTTTCGTTGCCCAGTTTAGTGAGACGCTAACTGCGCCACTCCTGCCTGCTAAGCTAATTAGCTACCAGGCTAGCTCCACGAACAGCGCAGCGAAGAAGACTCTGACCCGATTAGCGGTTGCTAACTGGTTTCTTCATCTTTCTCCTCTTCTCAACGCCTCCTCTCGGCCATGGCTCCTGAGAAAGGCAAGAGAAAATCGAGAAACTCAAGCAAGGCCAGCAGACCAACGAGCCCTAGTTCCTAGTGCCCTGTCCCAGAGCATGTGGCTTTTTAATTTCTTCTTGAGACACCCACGAAGCCTGCCCAATATGCCTGGGAATGGTCCATGCAAAGACAGCCCTGGACTCACCCGAAACATGCTCTCACTGCAACCAGCTGCGTGAGTCGGTACGAAGACGGCACATGGACTTTGTGGCCAAGGCCATGGGCAGTTCAACTGCAGTAAGAGACCCACTCATCTCAGAGGCCCTCACTCCCACGGCGGGGTTGGAGGCAGATGAAATGGAGGACAACGGGGCAGCAGCCTGGGGTGAGAAGATGGACCTTCGTCCCCCGGAGGGGGACACGACGGATTTCGACACTAGAGACCTACTACGAGCTGACGAACTGTTGCTCACGGCCTCAGGTGACTTGTCCGACGACGAGGCAGACAACTTCAAAGAAGACGAAGATGAGGAAGTCGGCGACTTCTCCCAATGTTCCACGGCAGGTCAACCAGAGTTGGATGGGTCCACATCCACTCTATTCGAGCTGTGTCGCAGAGCTGCAGAGGCCCTGAGAGTCACTTGGCCCGAGCCCCCCCCCTCGACAACAAGTAACGAGGCTGGCGGGGAACTATTTTTTCGCCAAGCAGCAGTCGGCCACTAGACACAGGATGCCCATCCTCCCCGACTTTCACACAGAACTGACACGCTCGTGGTCTGGGCCTCTCTCCCAATTCCTGGACGTCGAGGGCATGGAGGCGGCAGGCATGGCCAACATTCCCCAGATGGACGAGACTTTGGCGGCACACTTAACCCCCAGAATGGCTGGCTCCAAGCCCACACTGCCCAGCAAAGCCTGTTGAATTTCAGTTGCACAGCTCGAGAAGAGCTACTACGCTCGGGGCCTTGTGGCGCACGCCATGAATGCGGCTGCAATGTTACAGGCCTACCAGATGGAGAAGCTGCAGGAACTCCAGTAGACCAAAAAACAAAAAGAGGACGACCGAGATCCTAGACGAGGCCCGTAGGCTGGCAGACTTCATCCTTCGTCTCACCGGTTCCGCAGCCATCGCTCAGGGAAAGTCCATGGCTGAGACGGTAATAGCACAACGCCACCTCTGGCTAACGCTAACTGACTTTTCAGAGAGCCAGCGCTTCCCATTCCTCCATCACCCTATCAAGCCCTCAGGCCTGTTTGGCGGGGCACTCGAGAGGATCCAGAGAAGACTGGACCAGAGGAGGAAGCAGGAGGAGGTTCTACGTGAGGGCATGCCCAAGAAACACTTTCCACAGCCCAGGGACTCGAGCAACCAGAGAGGTCCACAGCAACGCCACCACTCCCTCACCTGTCGCCCGACGCAGAAACGGCCAAACCTCGACGGGGAGCAGAGGTCCAGGCCCACACCAGGGCAACATGGACACCCTCCTTAGGCGGGACAAGCATTGTCGAAGCACAGGTTTGTCCCGCTCCAAGCGGTCCAACCTTGGACTTCATCCGCAGGCCGGGAGAGGAAGCAGAAGTCAGCCTGATCCAGAGCTGCTTCTCCACTATTCCAGGCATTTCCACCTAAAGGGAAAAAGGAAAGCCGAACTTTTAACACGAGGTTTCATGCTAAAGAAGCCACGATTAACTGGTCCAGAATGTCTAAACACACAATATCACTCAAATGTTTGTGTAATAAAGAGAAATTGTTGTATGCACACGACAATAAAGTCTCAACTTACCCAAAATGTTTTATGTCAAGACTTAACATTAAAGGGAAAACCTGACTATTTTTTAAAACAAACAGTGTCAATAAAGAGTGCGGGGGACATCTCACACAACCGGCCACCCCCTCTCTAATAAGTCACTGTCATTCAAAGGGCACAGGAAGTACACACGGGTGACGGGGTTCTGCCTGTCTTGGGCAGACTCTCTGTCTCTCACAGAAGGCCGGATGAACCTGCAGGCAGACAGGTCGGGAGGGCCTGTTCACACATCCCTTCCCCTCCTGAGCCATGTTGTTCCCCAGGTAAACATGCCCTCCAGACTCGCCACGCGGGCGGAGGCCTGGGTAGCGTGCAACCTATCACACTGGGTCATAAAAATAGTGATTTACAGCTACAGGCTACGGTTTTAAAGACGACCACCTCCATTTTCCGGGGTGATCACGTCAACAATAAGCCAGACGAGGGTGCCCGTTCTGGGGGAGGAAATTTGCTCACTGCTGCAAAAAGGTGTGGTCAGGGCTGTCCCTCCTCACGAAATAAACAAAGGTTACTTCAGCAAGTACTTTGTTGTCCCAAAACAAGGGGGCGGTTTGAGGCCGATTCTGGATTTGAGATGCTTGAACAAACATCTACGTTCATTCAAATTCAAAATGCTGACATTAAAGCAGGTGATCCACTCGGTTCGGCCGAGGGATTACTCATTCACCGTGGACTTAAAGGATGCTTATTTGCATATCAGCATTCTGAGCAGCCACTGAAAATTCCTAAGTTTTACATTCGAGAACGTCGCCTATGAGTCCTTGGCCTTCCCCTTCGGGCTCTCTACCACCCCCTGGGTATTCAAGAAATGCCTAGAAGCTGCCCTGGTCCCCATGAGTGCCCAGGGCGTCCGAGTTCTGAACTATCTCAACAATCTGCTCATTTTAGCGGACTCCAAGGAGCAGGCAGAGTCCCACACAGCTCGAGTCGTGTCACACCTGCAGGCTCTAGGTTTTGTGATAAACTCAGCCATCTGACCCCGTCCTAGGACACAGTTTTTCTAGGTCTAGAAATAGACTCCATTCTGTACAGAGCAAGGCTCTCAGAGAAACGGGTCACAGACATCCAACTCTGCTTTGCACATTTCCAACTAGGCAAAACTGTGTCTCTCAGGCTTTGTCAGAGACTGTTAGGCCTCTTAGCAGTGGATTCTGTCTATCCCTCTGGCTCTATTACGCATGCGCAATTTTCAGATGTAGCTCCATAGGCAGCAACGCACTCCCCCTCTACGAACGAGGGGGATTAAGGTGAACTCAGACTACATGGAAGCCTTGCAGCCGTGGAGAAACCCTACGATGTTCACCGCAGGCGTCTTTCTGGGCAGAGTATTATCTCAGGTCCTGATCACAACAGACGCCTCAAAGACAGGTTGGGGGGGGGGGGGATCTGCCGTAACCAGCACGCACGAGGGGTCTGGTCCTAGCAAGAGGCTTGGCTGCACCTAAATTATCTGGAACTTTCAGCTGTTTTTCTATCACTGAAACACTTCCGCAGCAGGGGTCTGGTCACTCACCAGCATGTTCTGATAAAATCAGACAACAGGTGTACGGTAGCCCACATCAACAAGGAAGGGGGCAAACGTTCCCCAGTTCTCCTGAAGCTGACACAGACTCTGCTCGAGTGGTGCAGCTCACGGGTCCTGTCCCTCAGGGCGACTCACGTGCCAGGGGAGCTGAACTATGGGACAGATGCACTCTCGAGGGGTGCCTCCCTCCCCAAAGAATGGCGCTTGCCCCCACGTATCGTGAACCAGATCTGGGCACGGTACGGGGAAGCAGACGTAGATCTATTTGCCTGCAGAGAAAACACTCATTGTGTCCTGTTCCACTCCATACTGAACTTGAATGCTCTGTTGGGGACAGATGCACTCGCGTATGAGTGGCCAAAGGGGAAACGCTACTACGCCTTCCCCCCTGTTCCTCTGATCCAGGCAATGCTGGAGCGTGTCCGCAGAGGGGCCCTCTCACTGATCCTGGTGGCCTCCAGGTGGCCAAACAAAGCTTGGTTTGCAGAAGTGATCTCACTCCTAGCAGGAACACTGTGGCAGCCGCCTCCACACAGGGACCTACTGACTCAGGCCCACGGGCAAGTCAGGCATCCTCGCCCATCCCTGTGGCAGCTATGGGTCTGGCCGCTGAGAGGGACCGGCTGATGACCTCTGGTCAGCCAAGTAATGTGATAAACCCAATTCAGGGAGCACAAGCAATGTATACACAGAGACTTTACGCATGGAAGTGGCATATTTTTGAGATCTGGTGCCTAGAAAGGAATATAATTCCCTATTCCTGTAATCTAGCTCAGCTTCTCACTTTCCTCCAGGACCTACTAGAGAAGGGTTGCATAAAAGTCTTACTGTCCACCATCTCGGCATGCCACGAGGGATGGGGAGACAAATCTCCCAGGTGCCCACCCCCTCATGATATGGTTCATGAGGGGTGTGCTGAGGAAAAGTCCCCCAAGCAGAGTTTTGGCCCCCCAGTGGGACCTGCCCCTCGTGTTGGATGCACTCTGTGACCCTCCATTCGAGCCTCTTCAGAGCATTAAGTTGGATTTATTGTCTTATAAGACAGCATTACTCCTGGCTCTGTGCTCAGCCAAACTCGTGAATGACCTCCACGCATTATCCGTGCACCCAATGTGCACCCAATTCGCACAGGATGGGTCAAAGGTCATTCTGCGCAAAAACCCCACATTTGTACCAAAGGTCCTAACTTTGTATTACAAAAGTCTGGGTTTTGAACTATCAGTTTTCCCTCCTTCCCTTGTTCTGAATGCAGAAAAGAGGTGTCTAAATGTGCTCTGCCCTGTCAAGGCCTTGAGTGTATACAGCAAACCCCCTACTTATGACTCCATCGACCTACGAACAACGGGACCTACGAACGTATCATATTTAATAAAAAATATGAAATTACTGTATTAAAAAAAATATAAATATATATTTTTTATTTTTTTTGTGTTTAAATGTTCTTAATTTCATGTGTACATCACTTTGTTGCAGCTGTGGTTGTTTTAAAGGCTTTATAAATAATAATTATGATAAAAATGATCATTTCTGATCATTTTTGAGCAATCTTGGGCAGCAGGAAGTAGGTCTTCAGTTTACACGGTCACAAATTAATGTAGAACACCGGACGCCATTTTAGGTTCAGTCACGGGGGTCTCCGGTCACAAATTAATGTAGAACACCGGACGCCATTTTAGGTTAGCTGCCGGGAGCCGGCCTTTGAAAACTGGTGACCAGGATCGCATCATATGGATTAATTACTAGCTGGAATCGCTCTGTGAGCTCTGTGGACGTCTCAGGCTGGAGCAGCAGCTGCAGATTGATCGCCGATTGCGCCGCACCGCCGCTCCAACACCAGCCCATGGCCTGGCTAGCAGAAGCTAGCCAGCTAGCTAACACAGGCCTTGAGCAGCTGCTGGTGGTTCACTCGGCGGCTGCCGCGCTGCTCGGCCCGACAACAATCATGGCAACGCAAGGCAACCTAAGATGTCGGCTTTGACCATCTCAAAGTAAGAAAATATATTTTTATTTATTCTGTAAATGTGAATAGCAATGTTTAACATTACAGTACACTACTGTACATGCTTAAATGTGTGCACACGCTCCGTTAGCGGTATTTCCACGACCTACGAACGGAATAAGGACCTACGAACTGGACGCTAATTTCACCCCCTAGCTACGGCAGAATCGAGCTGCGAACCGTTCTTATCTCCCTAACTCGTTCGTAACTAGGGGGCTACCTGTACATGGAAAGGACCAGCATCTGATGAAAAACAGACCAGTTGTTCATATGTTTTGCTAAACTCGTCGCTGGCAGGGCCCTGTCAAAACAGCATCTCTCACACTGGGTGACAGAGGCCATTACCAGGGCATACAGCAGTAAAGGTCACCAGGTGTCCAGTGGGGTACATGCTCACTCGACTTGAGGCTTAGCCACTTCCTGGGCCTTATTCAGGGGTGTCTCAGTAGCTGATATCTGTGCAGTGGAAAACTGGTCATCTCCAAACACGTTTGTGAAACATTACAGCCTTGACGTCACTGTACGTGACGTAACCCAAGCTGTTCTCTCTACCTCAGGGACCTGAATGGCTAACGCCTGTGGCCTAAGGCTAAGACGTTCACATAAGCATGCACTTCTGGGGCGTGATTGTATGTTCCCATGTTATCTGTTGCACCGCAGTGGACTGACTGATAGGGAACTGGAGGTTATGCACCATAACCAATGTTTCCTGAAGGAAGGGAACAAGGTGCAACACATTTTGGCCCCTCCAATGCCCAAGCTCAGTAAAGTGCATGTAGAGAATGTTCATGGGCAGTCACTGTCTCTTATACCAGGGTGGCGGAGCCCCCTGGGTGACGTTGACGCCCATTTTTGCCTTAAAAAGGCGTGATTGTATTTCTTCAGGTGAACCATGCGGGGGCACAATTCCCATGTTATCTGTTGCACCATGTTCCCTTCTTTCAGGGAACATTGGTTATGGTGCATAACCTCCAGTTATTTCTACAATTTTCTGAATAAAAGGAGAGCAAGCATTCAACTATATACAGTAGTTTATGAAACATTTTAATAAATTGTAAGTAGGGTGCTGTTTACAGCTCAAAGTGGTCGTAGAGTATGCCTTTATTTTATATAACTAAGAAATTCTACTTTGTTATACACAGTCTGTTACCTAGAAGGGTTGAATGTCTTTCTGCCACTTTTTTGGGACACTAATTTCTATTTTAACTTGTTTTTATTTAAACTGTGTTTTTTTTTCTTATCTTTTTATTGTTGTAATAAACCTCTGCCAAACTGTATCCTAATTGATGTTTTTTTCTTTTTTTACTACGATCCTTATGGTCATTTTGAAATTATCTGTATGACACTAACCCTTATCATTTTACACAATATTATAGAAACTACTATTACTATCATTATTATTATTATTATTATTAACAGAACACACTTTTCTGAGATTCTTTTCTCTTTTTTTTTGTTTCATAGCCAAACCTTTGCATCTGTTTTGTATAAGAATATGTTCATAATTACTTATTTGTAGAAGGTATTTTAGTTCTGTGCTGTTGTTGTTTTGTTGTTAAACCACCTGTGCATATTATTTTTTTAACAAGACATCACTTTGCTACAACCAAATTGGTTCTCTTCATGCTGGAATAACTTTGAGATAACAGCTAAAAATACACTGATTGAGTTATGTGAACATAGGTTTGAAGAACTCAGTGTCTTCTATCATGTGGTGCAAATACAGAGACGAGAGAGTTGCAGAAATTGCATTTAAATCTCACATACAGTGCACATTTCTTCCCTGCAGTGTGTAATTTTCTGTTTTCATGGAAAGGAATGTGCTGTCACTGGGTTCGTCCTGTTTGAGATAACGTTGTCATTTTTATACTGAACTTACAGGATACAAAATGATGGCGGCACATTTTCAAAGCCATTCTAATTCTCTTTATTATAAACGGCCAAATTGCTCTTTACCATCATCAGAGAGCGCTTCTGCTACCAAATCACAGAAAAAAAATTGTCCTGCCTCGCCTTGCACAGCTGTCCAAAGACCTACAGGCAAAAGCATTTATTACTTTTTTCTAATATCAAGGAGACCAGTGAAACCAGCAAAGCAATTAATCAGTCTAGTCGAACAGTAGCACAGCATGCAAGATGAAGATCTGTATTATATTATATTATATGGCTGGAGCTTGGGGGTAGTTTTTCATAGTGACTTAGGAGAGTTTTTCGCCACATGATATCGGCAAAGAACCTTGGGGTTCTTAAAGATACTTCTGTTTGAGAGCAAAATAGGACCATTTTAGGTTGTAAAAAAAACTAAACATGAAGATAGGTGGAGGAAGAATATAAAATAAAATGTCTGATCTTTCCAAACATACATTCTACTGTATACTGTTAAATAAATAAACATCCTCATTCAGTCTAAATGTGTCAATTTAAAGGAAAGCAACTAAATGTTCACAAATTAGTTTTACATAGCTTTAACGAATAAATATTTCTAATTGTTTATTTATTTATTGTAGTATTATTTATGTATGTATGTGTTTGTTTGTTTATTTTATTTAATTCATTATTGTATTTATTTATTTATTTACTGAAACAGTGTTATTCCAACAAGTGTCATTTACTTTCATAAAGCTCAACTGTTTTCCTTTTTCTGATATTGTTACGTGTAACAGCTTTCTAATGGTGTGGTTACACCGAACAGCTTTTCAACCTCCAAAAAGCTCCTCACGCACGCAAGTGGACGCACTTGGTGTCCAGACCTACTTGGACCAGAACGCCAGAATGCGAAACAGCTGCTGGGTGTGTGGGAGGAGCTTACCGGTATACAGAGTCCTGCGCACTCCGCCAGGCGAGGAGCTTTTTATTTCCGTCTCTGTTGAGCAGACTTGACTGGTCGTGAAGGACTTGTCGCGAACACACAGCTACAATAAGTTTCTCTTCCATAGTACACGACCTCGCGGGTCTTTTCTGTGACCAACAAACAATACGTCACATAGTGCGCGCGCACCCTCGTTTCCGCGTCACATAGGGGGACTCTCCCCGTCTCTTTTCCTCCTCTCTTCTCCCCCTCTCTTCTCCCCCTCTCTTCTCCCCCCGACTCTCCCTGATTGGTTGACACACCAACCAATCAGGGAGAGTTGAGCGGCGTTTGAAAGTTTGAACCACGAAATCTTCAGCATGTTGAATGCGCGGTTTGGAGGCTGAAGCCGGTTCACGTGCACAGAAAAACGCTTCCCAGCACGCTCAACACGCACGCGACGTGACGCCCGACGCCAAGACGTGGCTGGAAGCGCATCCACCATTGACTTTACATGTAAACTGGACGCTCCTGCTGCCAAAACGCTGTTCGGTGTGACTACACCATAAGAGTAATTCCAGTAGTCCGACTTAGAACAGTACCAAACTTTATGCAATAACATTAGGATTTCAGATCTGCCATTTATTAGCACAAGTATAAAAAGACATGTTTGCTTTAAAAGCATCAGTATTAGCTAATCTCTGACAGCATGGTGGGAGTATCTGAAAATGACAAAGTCTTCACTACTCCCATCTGGAACAATCCTGACATCCTGCAACAAAATAATATATTAAATTTCCCAGGATGGAATTGAACATCTAGAACACATATTTGAAGGTGTAGACTTTATTCCATTTAATAAATTAATAATACTATATGACATTGACAATAAATACTTCTTAGAATATCAACAAATTTAGTCTATCATAAAATGAAGTTTAAGCTTAATAAAACATTGTTAGAAACACCAATAAGTGTATTAGAGTTCATTAATGTTAAATCCCCCAAATTATTATCTAAAATATACAAGAAATTGTCTAGAATAGATGACTCCATAACGCTACCTATTGCAAAATGGTAGACAGATTTATCAATCCACTTTGACAAAAACACCTGGTCCCAAATATGTTTAAGAACATTTAAAATTACCAGAATCTCCAATTTACAATTAATACAGTATAAAGTTCTTTATAGAGCAGATTATATAGGTCAGCGAATGTTTAAGACAGGATTTACATCATCTAACAACTGCTCACAGTGCACAGGCAATATACCTGATGATTATATCCACGCACTCTGGGTCTGTCCACCCGTTTTTTGAGATCTTGGACTCTGGCGGGCGGGTGGCCGGGCTATGGGCCGGCTTGCGCGCTGGTGCCTGGCTCTCGGCGGGGGGCCTTCGGCTTGCTGGCAGGTTGTGGATTCAAGAGCTGGGGTATTGGGTGTCTGGGAGTGTGACGGGTGGCCTGTAGGAGGGGGTAGGTTGACCCAGCCTGGGTGTCTAGTGTGCTATGTGTTCTGAGAGTTGTCCGTATGAGGGGTGGGTGCAGTATTTCTTCTGGGGTGGAGACTGGGTGGATGGCCTTGGTGGCGGCCCGGGGCTGTGCGTGGCCAGCTCTCTTTCCTGTGGTAGGGGCCCGCTCCCGGTGCTTCCTGGCTCTGTCAGCAGTTGGGTGGGCGCTCTTGGCCGGTTCATCCTGGTGGGGTTTGGCGTCCACTTGGGGACGGGCTGACTGTGGTTTCTGGGAGTCTTGGCGGCCCTGGGGTGTGTGGGCTGTTGGTCCTGCTTCTGGCAGTCCTCGGGGCTCTGTCCCTCCCTGGTCTGGAGTTCAATGGGTTCAATGGGTGGTCTGTCCAGATGGAGAGGTGTCTTGGCATCACTCCTTGGGTGAACAAACAGAAGAAGGAACAAAGAGAAGGAACAAACACAAACAGAGAAGGAACAAACACACCCATGCCCCACTGAAAATAGGTGGGTCTGCAGTGGAAGTGGTCTCCAGCTACAAATACTTGGGTGTACACATGAATGATAACCTCAGCTGGAGCAACAACACCACCAGCCTGATCAAGAAAGGTCATCAGAGACTCTACTTCCTCAGACGGCTGAGACGAGCTGGTCTGAGCAGCCCAGTCCTCACCTCCTTCTACAGGTGTGCAGTGGAGAGCATCCTGTGCTCCAGCATCAACGTGTGGCATGGAGGCTGCACAGTTGAAGAGAGGAAAGCTCTGCAGAGAGTGGTGAAGGCTGCACAGAAGTCTGTTGGAGTCAGTCTCCCCACCATCACAGACATTTACACCTCCAGATGCAGGAAAAGAGCCACCTGCATCATGAAAGACCTCACTCATCCAGCACACTCACTCTTTGCCCCACTCCCCTCAGGACGGAGGTTGAGGAGCATCAAGTGTAGAACCACTAGACTGAGGAACAGCTTCTACCCTGAGGCTGTTAGACTCATGAATAAATAAAAATAAAATAAAAAATAAACACTGCAAAATATCACATCATACTGATGCTGATCTGTTTTCTTGTTGCTGTGTTCATCTGTGACCATCTGCTCATACAAACTCATGTTCGTGCTGCTGTGTATTACTAGTTGATGCTTTTCTTAGTTAGCTGTGTATTACTAGTTGATGCTTTTCTTAGTTAGTTCTAGATGTTATTACTGTTTTTCTCTTTCATTTGTTGTTGGATGTAACTGGGACCTCGTGTACATAATCTCGTTTTCATCTCATGTACCACATGCGGTGCAAATGACAATAAAGACTCTCTGACTCTGACTCTCTGACTCTGAACCTCGGGGAACGGGGGTGGAGGACTATTAGGGTCAGTGGGAGAGCTGACTCCCTGCGGGAGCATTTTTCTCCTGCAGTTATATTTCTCCCTATACCTCACCACGTATCTCCACTAGGGGTGCACCGATTTCAATTTTCTGGCCGATCACCGATTACCGATTTTTAGAAAGTCTGACCTGCCGATTCCGATTTTGGCCGATACTGATTTTCAGGTGTTAAAAGGTCAAAATGCACCCTACATTTTCAGGATTTTCCAACCTTTGCTGAGGCAGATAAAATCGGTAGATAAAATCGGCTTCTCATTTAAAGATCGGCCGATCACCGATCTCCCCAAATTAAGGAAATCGGGGCCGATCGATCGGCCGGCCGATTTATCGGTGCATCCCTAATCTCCACCCTCTTCATTTTCAAATTCCACTCATGTAGAGTTTTTGGGGCTCGCGTGTGCTGTAACAATTTTGAAATCTCTGTTGATCATACCCACCTGGGACTCAATTTCATTGTACACCTTTGACATTCACTCATAACATTCTCATGACATCCACATATAGGAACTTAGGGTAGGCACTATGGCTATGGGTGGCGGGATGACACCACTCTCTTCTCCTATGCCTGTGCCCACTTCCAAAGGTTGCATTTATACACTAATGGTTTGGATTAGTGTTGGGTGGGGAGAACTGGCATCATGCCAGCCTCTACTCCTTCTTCTTTCCTTTTTTTAATTGCAATTTACAACAACACACATCAACAGCACATCTGGGAGTGTGTGTGTTGGGGTCTTATTCCTTTTTCT
>JBBPBX010007256.1:46686-65799 GCA_038048925.1 Garcialebias charrua | reverse complement strand
TGCCCCTTTTTACAAAAAGTCAATTCAAACAAAAAATCATCTAACAAGTTACAGATTAAAAAAGAGCAACGCATATAATTTTCGAACTAAAAAAAAATACACGATATACTATTTCATATATATGTTTGCAATAATTTAGTTTTGATCCTATTCAATCCAATTTGATCAGGTTCGCTGTTGTGTTCCTAAATTACATTTACGTTGGGAAGTATTTTACTATATTAAATGTTTGTTTGTTTTTCCTCTTAGTTGGCTGGAACAATGAAAATATTTAGTTTAAAACAATTGTTTCCCTCCTCAATTGAGTACTGAATAGTGTGGGAGTGGTGGTGCAGAGGTGAAGATGTGCCTGTGATCTGAAGATGGCCGATTCAACTCCTGGTACTGACAACATCAAAAATGTTGGGATAGGTGAAGCACCCACACCTGCCCCACCCTCATTTGCCCCACTCTGGGCCCTTGAGCAAGGCCCTTAACACTAGGATGACTGAATTTTCAAGATCCTGAGGACAAACCCCCTCCTTCTCTTCAACCATTAGTAGGCCATTAACTGCCTTTTGTTATAAATATGCGTGCACACAACTCAGACACCCCCACCACACCAGACTGCATTCCAATGTTTCCACCAGGTGAGTAAGTCTCTGCTTGCACTTCCCCCAAAGTCAGAAGAGAGGCCCTGACCAATTCACACATAACAGACCCTGAAGTTATCTCACAGTTGAACATTTTGGGACATCCATAGAACGGAAAGCTTTGTCTGCTCCAGAACAAGTTTATGCATACAATTGTCTTATTCTGCTGTGCTGATTATCCTATAACCCTGATGTTCTGTCAAATAAATTATTTTGCTTACAAGTACTGTCTCTCTCCTTGTCCTTGGCACATGTATATACGGTGCGTTCCGACACATGCAGGTGGCCCATTGCTGTGTTCTACAACATGCTTGACCTATTGTTGTCCGTCACCTGATGGACCGACACAGGTCACATGACATGAAGTCAACTGACGGACCGACATAGGTCACATGACCTAAAGTCAAGTGACGGACCAACACAGGTCACATGACCTGAGGTCAACTGACAAAACGACACAGGTCACACGACATGAAGTCAACTGACGGACCGACACTGGTCACACGACATGAGGTCAACTGACGGGCCGACACAGGTCACATGACCTGAGGTCAACTGACGGACCGACATAGGTCACATGACCTGAGGTCAACTAACAGACCAACACAGGTCACATGACCTGAGGTCAAGTGACGGACCAACACAGGTCACACGACATGAAGTCAACTGACAGACAGGTCACATGACATGAGGTCAACTGACGGACCGACACAGGTCACATGACCTGAAGTCAAGTGACGGACCAACACAGGTCACATGACCTGAGGTCAACTGACAAAATGACACAGGTCACACGACATGAAGTCAACTGACGGACCGACACTGGTCACACGACATGAGGTCAACTGACGGACCGACACAGGTCACATGACCTGAGGTCAACTGACGGACCGACACAGGTCACATGACCTGAGGTCAACTGACGGACCGACACAGGTCACATGACCTGAGGTCATGTGATGGACCAACACAGGTCACATTACCTGAGGTCAACTGACACAACGACACAGGTCACATGACATGAAGTCAACTGACGGACCAACACAGGTCACATGACCTGAGGTCAACTGACAAAACGACACAGGTCACACAACATGAGGTCAATTGACGTACCGACATAGGTCACATGTCGTGAGGTCAACTAACGGACCAACACCGGTCACATGACCTGAGGTCAAGTGACGGACCAACACAGGTCACACGACATGAAGTCAACTGACAGACAGGTCACATGACATGAGGTCAACTGACGGACAGACACAGGTCACATGACCTGAAGTCAAGTGACGGACCAACACAGGTCACATGACCTGAGGTCAACTGACAAAATGACACAGGTCACACGACATGAAGTCAACTGACGGACCGACACTGGTCACACGACATGAGGTCAACTGACGGACCGACACAGGTCACATGACCTGAGGTCAACTGACGGACCGACACAGGTCACATGACCTGAGGTCAACTGACGGACCGACATAGGTCACATGACCTGAGGTCAACTAACAGACCAACACAGGTCACATGACCTGAGGTCAAGTGACGGACCAACACAGGTCACACGACATGAAGTCAACTGACAGACAGGTCACATGACGTGAGGTCAACTGACGGACCGACACAGGTCACATGAACAGAAGTCAAGTGACGGACCAACACAGGTCACGTGACCTGAGGTCAACTGACAAAATGACACAGGTCACACGACATGAAGTCAACTGACGGACCGACACTGGTCACACGACATGAGGTCAACTGACGGACCGACACAGGTCACATGACCTGAGGTCAACTGACGGACCGACACAGGTCACATGACCTGAGGTCATGTGATGGACCAACACAGGTCACATGACCTGAGGTCAACTGACACAACGACACAGGTCACATGACATGAAGTCAACTGACGGACCAACACAGGTCACATGACCTGAGGTCAACTGACAAAACGACACAGGTCACACAACTTGAGGTCCATTGACGTACCAACATAGGTCACATGGCATGAGGTCAACTGATGGACCGACATAGGTCACATGACCTGAGGTAAAGTGACGGACCAACACAGGTCACATGACCTGAGGTCAACTGACAAAACGACACAGGTCACACGACATGAAGTCAACTGACGGACCGACACAGGTCACATGACCTGAGGTCAACTGACATAATGACACAGGTCACACAGCATGAGGTCAACTGACGTACCAACACAGGTCACATGACCTGAGGTCAACTGACACAACGACACAGGTCACATGACCTGAGGTCTACTGACGGACCGACACAGGTCACATGACATGAAGTCAACTGACGGACCAACACAGGTCACATGACCTGAGGTCAACTGACAAAACGACACAGGTCACACAACATGAGGTCAATTGACGTACCGACATAGGTCACATGGCATGAGGTCAACTGACGGACCGACACAGGTCACATGTCGTGAGGTCAACTAACGGACCAACACCGGTCACATGACCTGAGGTCAAGTGACGGACCAACACAGGTCACACGACATGAAGTCAACTGACAGACAGGTCACATGACATGAGGTCAACTGATGGACCGACACAGGTCACATGACCTGAAGTCGTGACGGACCAACACAGGTCACATGACCTGAGGTCAACTGACAAAATGACACAGGTCACATGACATGAAGTCAACTGACGGACCGACACTGGTCACACGACATGAGGTCAACTGACGGACCGACACAGGTCACATGACCTGAGGTCAACTGACGGACCGACACAGGTCACATGACCTAAGGTCAACTGACGGACCGACATAGGTCACATGACCTGAGGTCAACTAACGGACCAACACAGGTCACATGACCTGAGGTCAAGTGACGGACCAACACAGGTCACATGACATGAGGTCAACTGACGGACCGACACAGGTCACATGACCTGAAGTCAAGTGACGGACCAACATAGGTCACATGACCTGAGGTCAACTGACAAAACAACACAGGTCACACGACATGAAGTCAACTGACGGACCGACTCAGGTCACATGACCTGAGGTAAACTGACGGACCAACACAGGTCACATGACCTGAGGTCAACTGACATACCGGTATAATGGACCAGATTGCACATTTATATACGGTGCGGCCCACTGCCGTGTTCTACAACATGCTTGACCTGGCAGCGATAAATGCTTATGTGTTATACAAGGCTTGCACTGGGTCCAAGGATTTTGGACTGAGGGGTAGGGGGTGGGGGGGGCTGTAGGTGTAGAATTAATGGGTCATTAGCATGTGAATCGACATTATATAGCCCAATGAAAGGGACCGGGGGATTTGGAAGCCAAGTTCCCTTGCGCAAAAAAGCGCAGCCTTAGTCAAATTAGTGCTAGTGTGTTATTTCCTTGTGTAATGGTCACATGCTGATAAAAAAAACTTGGCAATGTCTCCTTCATATTTATGTGGTTAAAATCACCAGCCACCACATAAAATGCCTCCAGGTGTTTGTTTTGAAGCAAGCTGATGTTATTATTTAGCTCCTTCATGGCATCTTTAGCATTAGTGTCCAGATCTATGTAAACAGCTGTTATAAATACTGCTGTAAACTCGTGGGTAAATATTGTGGATGACACTTCACGGTTAATTGCTCTAAGGCAGGGGTGCTCATTACGTCGATCGCGATCTACTGGTCTATTGCGGAGGCAGTACTGGTAGATTGCAGCGTGACATTAAAAATTGTCAGCCTATCAAACATCCCGTCACTTGATTTACATACAGGGCAACCAATCAGATGACAACTGAATCTTGAGCTTTAGCCTATCAAACATCACATCACTTGATTGACATACAGGGCAACCAATCAGATGACAACTGAATCTTGAGCTTTAGGTCACCGCTCATGCTAAAAACAACGGAGCTAAACGTGGCAAAACTTACAAGCTAATCAGCAAATTACCTCAGATTTTAAGCCGTTGCTAAAACATGAGTGAGAAAACTGGGCCAAGCAAGAAGGCAAAAACGTATCACTTTCATACAGAATGGGAGGTGGACTTTTTTTTTCACTATGTCATTTTCTAAGTGTGTTTGCCTCATCTGCCAGTCTATTCGGCTCCACTTATTTATGTGAGTCAGCCTTTTCCTACATGAAAATCATTAAGTACAAATACTGTTCCACCATGACTGATGAACATTTGGAAATGTGCTTGAGGCTGGCTGTCAGCAGCTACTGTCCGGACTATGCATCCTTGGCTGATTCAATTCAGTGCAAGTCATCAAAGTAAACTCGGGTAATAAAAAAATGTTAATAATTATTTATTATATGTGTTGTGCAATATTGGATTATTCAGTAATGCAAGGTACATCAACATACATTGTAGGGATGGGACAGATCCGATCCAGTATCGGTATCGGTATCCGATATCAGGATTATTTAAGTATCGGATATCGGATCCAACCTGCCGATATTTTTCCGATACCAGCTTCAAAGAGCACTTGTGTTCAATCACATTCTGTGACTGCCCTTTTTAACACAGTATGAGTTAAACCTATACTCTTAAGCCTTACAATAGGGAACCAACTGACTTTAACAACACACAGGACAGGAGGCAAGTATACCACACACATGTCCTCCTTACTCATGGTGCAGCTGAAAAAAAAAACTAAAAAAGCGCTAAGCATGATGGGAAAGACAACACAGCCACTCCCCTTAACCACTAAGAGAGTGGGTTTTGTTGTCTTACCCATTATAACCAATAGTTATAACCAATAGTTTGTCCAGCTAAAGCTGAAAAAAAAAAAAAACGCTAAGCATTATGGGAAAGACAACAAAATCCACTCTCTTAGTGGTTAAGGAGAGTGGCTGTGTTGTCTTTCCCATCATGCTTAGGACTTTTTTAGTTTTTTTCAGCTGCACCATGAGTAAGGAGGACATGTGTGTGGTATACTTGCCTCCTGTCCTGTGTGCTGTTAAAGTCAGTGGGTTCCCTATTGTAAGACTTATGAGCGTCTTCATTGGGTTTATCTCACACAATGTTAAAATGAATAGTTTGGGTACGAAAGTTTCATTATACAGAGTCACATACCTGAACAGTATCGGATCGGAAAAGTATCGGTATCGGTCGATACTCAGTTATGAAGTATCGGTATCGGATCGGAAGTGAGAAATGTGGATCGGTGCATCCCTAATACATTGTACATAAAAACAATCCTTAATACATTTGAAGATAGTTATATGTTTTGCATTTTTGTAGTGGGTAGATCATTTTGACTTGGTTGTTTTATAAGTAGCTCGCATGCTGAAAAAGTGTGGGTACCCCTGCTCTAAAGCCTCGGGGCATGTTTATCAGCTTACCGTTCGTGGACCAACTTTATCTATGTAAACACACACTCCCCCTCCGCGTCTTTCCCGTTTGTTCGCTGCAGCGGTCCACTTGGATTTGTTTTTTCTGTCATCTAGCTGGAAGACTGTGTCCGGCATATTACTGCTTAGCCAGGTCTCTGTGAGACAGAGTACCGCACACTCCCTCATCTCTTCTGAGGCACCAACTCTCAGTTGAAGCAAATCTATCTTGTTATCCAAGGAACGGACATTGGACAGAAAGAGAGAGGGTATCGGAAATCTTCCAGTTTTAGCGTTAGCCTAGCCTGGCCCTCGCCTTCCTACGCAGCTCCGCTCAATTCTATTTCCCTTCACTGTTCCGTCTGGGACTTCTCCCATAGACAAGGATTTCTCCGGTAGATTTTTGACCGGACCAATCAGAGAACAGAAGGGGCGGAGTTTTTGGCCCCTAACCCACGCCCCCACCTGTCCCAGCGCGCAGCCAGCGAGCATTCGCATGTTCTCATTCAAAGCGATGCAAAGCGATGCAGGACTGTTTTATATGTGACACAAATGTATTAATTTCCCCTTCTTAATCCCTTATCTGGAGTTTTCTTTTGTTTTTTTGCCAAAAGTCAAGTGATCGCTCCCTCCTCCCTCCTCCTCCTCTCTCTCCGCTGAGTGCAATGATGAGGAAATGCCTCAGGTTGTCACGAGAGAATTAAACTAGGGTTTTACGTTGCTGCCCGAGTCCCTGCAGATTTTCTGGTCTTCTGGACCAGCGCTCCATGGTTTTATTTTATTTTTTAGAACGTTTTATTAACATTTAAACACAGAATATGCAGCGGCAGCGAGAGGCATGTGGAGGAGGCGCAGCAGGAGGCGGAGCTGATGATGATCTCAAGTTCACCAGAGCACAGGAAGCAGACCATATATGGCTCTGAGGGGGAGGGAGCAGAATGCTTTCCCTGTTCAAATTTTTTCTAAGATCCAATGGTTTTGTTCCTCAGCAGAGGCCACGCCTCCAGCAAGAATTGGTTCTCTATGGAGAAACTCCAGACCCTAGTCCGAAGCAAAGTGAAGGACAAGGGTCTGGTTTTAACCAGGCTAGCGTTAGCCTTCTTATTGCTATTTGTCTGTGAGGACAAATAGCAAATGTTATAAGAATCTTGAGTTGTATAGATTTTTTTTTTGTGAAAATTTATTCATTTCATTTAAAAACATGACAATTATACATACAATACAATAACAAAAAGTAAATTAAATAAAATGAAAGGTGGCAGAAGAAGAACTAGTCTTATGAAAACTGCCCCTTTTTACTCAATTCTAATGTAAATCAAATTATATATATAAAAAATTTAATTCAAAAAGAAAATAACAATCTAGCTAAATTAAAAACATAAAAACTCAAACATCTTAATCAAATCAGACAACAACTTAAGTAGATATATGTATTAACGATTCCCATATTCTTCCAAGAAACTCGTCTTTATCAGTCTCTTAAATGTACACAGTGATCTGGCATTCTTAACAGTATCTTCCAAACCATTCCACAATCCTATTCCCTGAATTATTGTGGATCGTTCCTTCAAACTAGTACTAAAATAAGGCTTCACAAACATCTCAATTCCTTTAAGAAAATATACACTCTCTCTTTTAACAAAATGTGTTTGAATATTGTCAGGCAACATGCCTTTATGTGCCTTATACATAAGCAACAAAATGTTATAATTAACCAAATCATAGAACTTCAAAATTTTCAGTTGATAAAATAAAGTAGTCGACGGATATCTATAGTTTTTTTTCATAATAATTCGTACAGCTCTTTTCTGTAAAATGAACAAAGGATTAGTTATAGTTTTACATGCTTTACCCCAGACTTCAATACAGTAAGCCAAATAAGGAACAACTATTGCATTATACAACATAAACAATGCTTTATCAGTGAAAAACTCTCTTACTTTATACAGAACTGCTATTGATCTGGATATTTTTGTTCTCAATTTGTTTATGTGAGGTCTCCATGTTAATTTCTCATCAATAATAACACCCAAAAATTTCACCTCACTAACTCTACAAATTTCAGTTCTGTCTACCAAAAATGGAGCGTGAACATCAGTTTTTCTGTTGCTGTGTATCATGTAATAAGTTTTATCCAGATTTAATGATAACTTATTTAGACAAAACCAATTTTGGATTTTCACAAATTCTGACTGTATTAACTCCAGCATTTGTTCTGTATCATCACCCTTACAAATAAATGTTGTGTCGTCTGCAAATAAAACACATCTAAAAAAGTCTGACACATTAACCAAGTCATTTACATACAAATTAAATAACCTGGGTCCAAGTACTGAGCCCTGAGGCACTCCACATGTGATATTACTAAATTTGGATCTTATGTCATGAATTTGAACAAATTGTTTTCGATCTTCCAAATAACTATTTACCCACTTTACTGCTGTCCCTCTAATACCATATTTACTGTATATAGTTTGTCAAGAAGAATTCCATGATCTATAGTATCAAATGCCTTCCTTAAATCAATAGTTTTTGTACATTACAAACAAAAAAAAGTGTGGTAAAGGCCTGGATAGTATTTCTTGAAGAAATACCTCCACTCTCCACCCACATCAGAGTTTTAGATTAAATTAATCTTGTGTTTAAAAACACAATTAAACTTGTTTAAGTTAAACTTTGCAAATGAGGTTATGCCTGATGTATTAGCACTCAGAAAATGTGTTGAGGATAACTACTAGTACCACCACACCAAATCTGTTTCAAAACCTGTCAAACTGACTGAATTAATGATTGCTTTCTAAATGTTCCACAAAAATCTGTCCAGTGGTTCACGAGATTTTAATAACCGACAGATAGGGCGGGCAACAAGAGTTAGTGCCAAAGCTTTAAGCAAAAATGTTCCCATAATTTGCCATGCTCGGTATATTTCTTGGGGGAAATGCTCATATAAAAGAGCACACATTTTAAGGTCCATATCTGTGACAGATGTAGGATGTGAAGGAGTTACCCTGCTCACAACTTATTCAAGTTCGATAAACAAATCAGTTCCGTTCTGCAGAAAAACTTTTTCCAACTGCGGCAGGTACTGTATCTAAACTCAAGCCAGTGTTGTCCTGATCTTTAGACACTAGTCCATACGTTCATCACAACCCGCCTGGATTATTGCAATGCACTGTATGCTGGGATCAGCCAGGCCTCCTTCTCACGTCTCCAGCTCGTCCAAAATGCAGCAGCTCGGCTTTTAACTGGTACACGTAGGTCTGAGCACATTACACCAGTTCTCTCCTCCCTTCACTGGCTCCCCGTGCGAACAAGAGTCGACTTTAAAATTCTGCTGTTGACCTATAAATGCCTAAATGGCCTCGCTCCCCTCTACCTCTCCGAGCTGCTGGAACCATGAGTTCCCTCGCGGGCTCTGAGATCATCCGATCAGATGCTTTTTGCCGTTCCAAAAACACGACTGAAGCTCCGAGAAGATCGGGCGTTTTTAGTCATCAGCCCCAAACTTTGGAACAACCTGCCCCCCAACATTAGGCAGGCCTCCTCCCTTCACATGTTCAAATCCCTGCTAAAAACCTATCTTTTCTCGCTGGCGTTTCATACTGTAGCTATGTTTACATGGGCAAAATTCTGTGACCGGATTGAAATGTGTTCTGATTGCATAATTAGATAGCACCGTTTACATGGGCCCAATCCGTTCATGACGAGTGTTTACATGCAGCGGGCTTTTATTCTGATCAGAAGTTCTGACATGCGCAGAGTGGTACACTCCCCTTTAAAAAAAAAACAAAGAGGAAGTTACTTTCGTGAAAACCACAGAAGAAGAAACTGTCCAGATGAACTGATTGAGAATGAGCGGATTTGATACCTGGACTATTGAGAATGAACTTTCTTGTCACAGAAGAAGAAGCTACTTCCGGGATGAAAGTAAACAGACCGTCAAAAATGGACCCGCACCCGATTGTATTGACGGCGACTGAGTTTTTACTGCACTCCCTGATTGAACTACAGGTGAAGCAGCGCGTGCTTTTAGTTTTTTTATTCACAGGATGAGAGCGCTAGACGTCCTCTGTCCTCCAAGCTGTCGTGGACAACAGCTGTTGGTAAGATAATAAAAACGCTGTATGCTAATAAACTTTTTGTCCTTTCCTTTTCTACCTGTCTGCGTGATACTGTCTGTATTTGTTATTAATTACCGTTCTTCCTCTGTTTTCCTGTTTCTGGAGCATCAGTGTCACGATGCCAGGCAGTGCCCTGCCATGAGGCCAATGTCCTGCGCCACTCAGACCTCTGTCAAAGGGCTCATCTGTTGACAAAAGTAAGGCTAATACTGTATTTACTATATTGTATTTAGTTTTACAACTATTACAGCTAAGTAATCATTAGACATACTTAGCTGTAAAAGTTTTATTTAAAATTTGTTTGAACCATGTCTTTAAACAAATAGTTAAATGTTGCCAAAATGTAAGGCTAAACTTTACTACTGTATATTGTATTTAGTATTAAACTACCAGTATTACAGCTAAGTAATCAGTAGACATACTTAGCTGTAATAGTTTTATTTAAAATAAAATTGGTTTGAACCATGCCTTTAAACAAATAAAAAGTTGAACACTAAATATTGGCATGTCCTTTTTTTGCAGTCTGTGAGGAACATTGAAGAAAAGGACGTCCGTCTCTTCATTGTTGGTGATCCTGCTGTTGGACTGGCTCGTCAAAGGATACGCAAACTCCTCATCTGACTCCTCAAGTCATTTAATGTTTACCTTAGCTCAGTCAGGTGGAGGTAGAGATGACCTTCAGGTTGCTGAAGTCACAGTGGAGAGTTCTTCTAAAAAGATACTTGTCATGTATTTGTGTTCACATGCAGTTAACATTTCTATAAAATTATTATCACAATAAAAAACTGCAAATACTAGTGAACATCTGAGCTCTTTAATGGACCAAACATTTTAACACATTCTTGTAAACAATTGATATTGCTTGTTTGAAACAAGTTTCTTTCTTAGTGCAATTTGAGGTATATCAGAAAAACATAAAAATTAAACATTCAAAATGTGTGTGCAAAACAGACGATGTGCACAGATCAAATCTTGTAATGATGACAACAACAAAAAAAACATTCTTTGGTCATTTAAAAACTACAGTAACCTGTAATTCAGTAACTTCTTTATCAACTCATCACATACTTTCACAATTTCAATGTATGCATGTGATTTAGGACAACAAAATTGGTGACAAAATAATCGATTTTACTTCCAAAATGTATGTTTCTGTATCCTGATAGAACAGCAAATGTGTTTTTATCCTGTGAGTCATGCAGAAACTCAGAGTCCTTATTAAACCATCTGACTGTATTAAGTTAGGACATCTTAATTGTACCATAAACTATCAATCCTAATGTCTGTGTAAAAAATACATTTACATATCTGTCAGGGGACAAAGAAACATGGTTGTGGAGAATTGAAACATTTTCAAATCAGTTTTGAGTTGTTCTAAAGCACATGTGTGGACTTCTTGGGATTCCTAAGACGTGGGACTCTTGCATCTTCTGCCACCTGCCACCATCACCTGCCACGTGCCACTGTCTGTTGTGTCCTGCCACCATCACCTGCTGCCACCATCACCTGCCTCTTCAAAGCTGGACTCGTCATCTGAAAAACAAACAAAATAAAAGTTTAACTGGACCCCTGATATGTTGAAATGTTAGGTTAATTATGTGGTTAGTTGGAGTAGTGTTATAATGTACAATACAGTATACAGTACTGTAGTTCTATGCAAGCCCTACAGCTACTCTAATGTCTTATTATAATTACATTTTTACATATTTGTTGTTTCTAATTACAGTACTCAAGTAATACAGTACAGAG
Organism: Garcialebias charrua; assembly: GCA_038048925.1. Classification (NCBI taxonomy): domain Eukaryota; kingdom Metazoa; phylum Chordata; class Actinopteri; order Cyprinodontiformes; family Rivulidae; genus Garcialebias; species Garcialebias charrua. The sequence goes on along the minus strand of JBBPBX010007256.1, from coordinate 53,976 downwards.
GGTTAATGTGTTTTGAAGAGTCTAACTTACCAGAAAGGATGCTTTGCTCCTGGTTAGCTTCCTCTCCTCAGATTCCTCTCCTCCTCATCACCTAGATCCACACTGCTGCCTGCCGTGTTGGAAGTGGCCGAGCTGTCATCAGTTCATCCATCAACACGTACAATGAAAAAGTGGTGGGGTCGTAGCCACTTATCCCGTTGTTGTTTTTAGCTTCGTAGCACTTAGCTTTCAAGCACTTCCAGCGATCTCCGGCTTCTTCCAGCTTTTCATGTACTTGTTTAAATAACTCCGTGTTCCTACACTTTAGGTCAAGGCGTTCGATAGTTTTGAGCTATTTTAACGTTTCTATTAGAAATGTTGCATCGCTCACCAACCAGTTTTGCTTCCCCACCATGCGTTAGCATTAGCATCTACCCACTCACCAGGCGGAGAAGGAAACACGAGGGGGGAGAGGGGGGGGTTGGATGTGGGTGCGCGCAGCGCACATGCGCAGTCAGGACAGTTTCCCACAGTCCGATAAAAGGAACAGAAAAAGTGTTTACATGAGCACCGAACGGGTAACGGATCGGCGTAAACCACCCGTTTCGATCTGATCACAAATTAGGCCGGATCACGCCGAATACACAAAAAATGACCCGAACGGGGTGTTTACATGACGCACTTTTGATCCGATCGGCCGTTTGATCCGATTACTTATGTCCATGTAAACATAGCTTGTGTGAGTTGACTTAGGCCCTGTTTACACGGACACTGTGTGGGGGAAACGGATGTTTTGGGTATGTTAATTAGGTGTAAAGTTTTGCGTTGACACTGTCGAATTCTGTGGATACGACTCTCTCCCCCTCCACCCCCGTCCTCATGATTTCACTGTAGTTACCATGCTGGGCCTTTAGATGGCGCTGTGATTTTTGGAACCTTCACTACTGCACATGCGTGCAGCCTGAGGTAAACAGCAGCCGAGAGGCAGCCTCGTCTGTTTTCCTCTCTGGCTAAAATCAGCTAACTACAAGTTGTTGTCAACAAGTTAAAGCTGCTATATGTAACTTTTCTAACAATATATTTTTAACATATTTCTTCACTCTGTCACTAGATTGATGTTAGAGAGGTAATCTCTGAAAAAAACAAACAAAAAAAATTGTCCCCTTGCTTCTCCAGGTGGTAAATAAGCATTTCTAAAAAGAAAAAGTGACCCGCCATTTTCCAGCCAATAAAAACCGAGCTTGAATTCGAATCAGCCAATAAAAACAGAGCTTGAATTTGAATTTTAACAGACCACAAGGGGGCAGTGCCATATATGGCTCTGAGGGGGAGGGATCAGAATGCTTTGCTTGTTGAAATTTTTTCTAAGTGCTGATGTTCTACAGAAACTGCAGACTCCACCTTTAACAACAAGTTAAAGCTGGAATTTGGATAAGAGTCAACAGATTTGAGTCAGTGGGACCCGCTTCATCTAACAAGCTGCACACCAGACGCTGAGACTGTGGACCAGAACCAGACTTTCCTCCGTGATAAACAGCTGACTTACAGCAGGTAAATCAACGTTCTTAATATAATGTTTGCTTGTGTTTACTTTGATCACACAACAACTGAGTTTTTATTTATTTATTTATTTATTTCTGCCAGGTGGAGAAGCTGTCGTTGACAGGCTGATGGTTCTGAGGTTCTGATGGGTCCAGATGAACACACAGCAAGAGTCCAGTTCATTAACGTAGTTACAGTTCGGTTCACGTGTTTTAATAGTGTGTTCAGTTTAATTCTCAGTGTTTGTGTTTAAACTTTGTGGTGCTGAATAAATAAATAAATAAAAAATAAACCTGGTGTCTTCATTTTCACAGCACGTTACGCACTGTTTAAAAAATGTAACGAGTCCAGATAGATACTGTAGTTCAGATAAATTTAAACATCTCCCACGCCAACATAAATACTGTTTATTATTGTTAAACTGTTATATTTTGCAGCGTGACACGTGAAATGTCAGACTGTCCGCGCGTGCGGGCTGCGCGCATGTGTTCAAACAAAAGCTCCACGGGAGATGTTTACATTATCAGCGGGGGGTCAGCGAAAAACTTCCACCTTGAGAGCAGGGTCAGAAAAGTATCGGAGTCAAAGAGGGGGGCCAGCAGCGTCGTGTAGGCGATAAGCAAAGTCGCAAAGAGAAAGTAGCGGTTACACTCAAAATACGCGCCGTGTAAACTGGCCCTTAGTGTATATATTTTATCCTGTTTTCATTTTAATGCTGTTCTTATATATTTTTGTTATATTTTTACTGCTGTTAATTTCATAGTTTTACCATTAGTGCGTGTTACGGTTTCTGTAATTTTTTTAATCTCTTTGATGTTGTTTGTGAAGCACCTTGATAACAGTTTATCTGTTTTAACTGTGCTCTATAAATAAAGATGACTCGACTTGACTAGTTCAAGTTCAAGATAGTAATTATTCATTTATTCATGGATTCTCTTCTTTTTGGGTTAAACATATATTGTGTGACCAAATGAGTGATGTAATGTGACATGAGACATTATTATATTTGACCCATCAAGGAAATGCGGTCATTTATTTAATAGATCATTAAAATAACATCATACATGTACACTTGATTGGTTCTAATAAATTCCTATAATTGAACATCAAACAGATGGAAATTACACGTCTGTAATTTCTACTAGCCAACGTACATTTAAGGAACAACAGATCAAGTTATGAGATGGTAATTAACTTATATCTGAAGGCACTTTTAATTTAATATTACTGGCAAAGAAAGGAGTAGGAGGAAGGAAAGAGGGAAGTTGTCTAACTGAGTGAGTTCAACCAGGAATGACATTCTCCATCCGACGTCAGCTAAACTCAAGGTACGCTCTGGTAAACATCAAACAACTCATTACCTTTTAAGACAGTCAACCTAGGTTCCAGTAAAGAGAGTGTACCAGCCTTGGACGTAAAAAGGGTCCTTCGATCCAGTTACGTTCGAGCGGTAAGCGTGTTTACACTTTCAGCGTCTCCTGGGTCCACCTGATAGACTGAAGTAGCTGCAGTACGGTTTAACTTTCAAAATAAAATATTCCTCAGAAGGAATTTTTATTCAAAAGTTTTGAGCTTTAAGCTCATTCGGATTTACAGCGAGCGTGCTATGAACCCTTACTGAGGACAAGACCGTTGGCTCATGGTCAACGTCCAACAGCTAAAGAAAGTCTCATCTCAACTCTCCAACTCAACTGATGACTCAGGCAAGTTAGAACTTTTAAAGAGAGCCTGACTTCTGTGTACTCGCTACTTTCTTTTTGGTTATTTCAACCAGGAAGTAGGAGGAGATTAGTGGAGGCCAGGAAAGGAGGGGAAAAGAAGGAGGAGGAGGAATAAGGATTAGAGTAGACACCAGTTTAATGATATAGACTTATTAAACTGTCTTAACACTTCTAAACAAATAATGAAAGATCACTTCGACCTGTCCTTAGAATAAACAGTATTTGATTATCAAAATATTGAACATAATGACAATACAATAACACAAGTCTAAAAAAGCTAAGTCTGGTCCTCTGGACATTCAAAAAACAAAAAAACAAAAAAAAAAAAACTGTAGAAACGTTTCGTCTTTCGTCCGAAAGACTTCCTCAGTCTGAGAAGCTGTATTCAGCTCAGTCTTATAAATAGCACCCTCCCACAGTGGATCAACCAGTTGGCTGATGACAGCCGAAACCAGCTGCTCACATGATCAAGGAGGACCATCAGCCTGACGATGGATCGTTAACACCCTGATGGTTGTTTGCTATTCACAGAGGGCTGAGTGATACTAGCAATAACAGCATTGTAAGAGGGGGACAGTTGAACCCGGAGGCCTCCACCTCTGTTTAATGATGGACGGTTTCTTTTCACAAAGATGGCCTCCTTTACTCCTCTCTCAAACAATAACACAAGGTTATACTTTTGATTATTTGAATTAGAACAAAAATAAAGAGTCTCTTGGTGAGATAATTTGTGTCCTGGATTCAAATTAATGGGATAAACAGTGTGTTGAGTTTTTCATGAAGGTTTTCCAAGAAAGAGGTGTCTCACTGAGAGTTTTCAGAGAAATAGGTGTACCACTACACAGAGTTACAGACATTTTTTAAGTTCAGTTGGATAAGGTGGTCATCGTTCATCATGAATGAAAAGATCAAAAGATCTTCAAATGTAAATATAGCCCCAATGATTACTTTCTAAAAGTTTAAACAAATTATGTCCTGTGCTGCAAGAGTTATTTTGCTTACAGACATGTATGCACGCTTTGGGAATGACACTCGGCTTCAAACAAACCAAATGTTATATCTTTATCTGTAAAACTGATGGTAGTTACAGACTACCGGTAGTTACAGACTAGTTACAGCTAGTTTGTATTTGCTAAGGCACCTTAGCTTTGGTGGCCACCTTGAATGGAATTGAATTTAGAAATGTATCCATTGTAGATAGTATACATTCTGTGCTTACCTTTAGAGAGTTTAAATATAATCTGTCCAATGTAAAAAAAATAATTAAAAAAATCCACTACCAAACACACAAGCACAAGCAAAAATAGTAATTGTTTTCACTGTCGGTAGCAGTTAAAAGTTTTAAACTAAAGATACTATATGCTGAGGCAGGTCAATAAAGGCTTTAAATCAGGCCCTGCCTCTTTATTTAAAACCAGGACTCTAAGCTATAAGCCTAAACCCAACCTTGAATAAATGTGAACCACCAAACGGTTTCTTTCTTCTCTCAGATCCTAACTTTGCAAACATTCTCTGTTTCTTACAATATTTATTTATTTTTTATTTATTCATTCATTTCAGATTTGAAGCAAGAAGTTGAAATCACAATTCACAATAATGAAAAACAAGAAAGAAAAAAACAAAACAAACAAATCTAAAATGAAAGGAAGCAGAAGAAGAAAACAATCTTATATCTGCTCCTATAAAAAAAATCAGTTCAAATAATCAATTCAAAACAATGATCATCTATAAATAGTATAACAAAATAAAGAACTCATCCCACGTTTACATTTCTAGTACATTTCAAAATTAACTAAAATTTAAATATATCTTTTCAACAATTTAGTCTTAAAGGTTCAGTATGCAGTTTCTGCAGAACTGCAGCACTTAGAAATATTTTCAACAGGCAAAGCATTCTGATCCCTCCCCCTCAGAGCCATATGTGGCTCTGCCCCCTTGTGGTCTGTTGAATTTCAAATTCAAGCTCTGTTTTTATTGGCTGATTCAAATTCAAGCTCTGTTTTTATTGGCTGGTTACAAACTCTGTTTTTATTGGCTGGAAAATGGCGGGTCACCTTTTCTTTTTAGAAATGCTTATTTACCACCTGGAGAAGCAAGGGGACAATATTTTTTTTAATTTTTTTTCAGAGATTACCTGGCTAACATCAGTCTGTCAGGAGGTAGTGACAGAGTGAAGAAATATGTTCATAAAAAAAGCTACACACTGAAGCTTTAATCATTTTTTTAAATATAGAAATAGACTACTTTTTTTACATCGTTTTCCAAATTATTCCACAAACTTATCCCCTGTATTGATGTAGACCGACTCTTTAAACTGGTTCTGTACTTAGGTTTTACAAAAATGTCTGTTCCCTTTAAATTATAACAACTTTTTCTTCTGACAAAAAGCGTTTGAATGTTTGGAGGTAGTATCTTATTCTGAGCTTTATACATTACTAAAAGAATATTTTAGTCCACCAAATCGTAAAACGTCAATAGTTTCAATTGATGAAACAATATACTTGAAGGATGACTGTAAGACTTTCTTGTAATAATCCTTATAGCTCTTTTCTGTAGAATAAAGATAGGCTTAGTAATGGTTTTACACGCTTTTCACCATACATCAACGCAATAAATTAGATGTGGGACTATGATGGAAACATACAATAGATACAAGGCTTTGTTATTCAATAAATTCTTAACTTTGTAGAGCACTGCAATGGCTTTGGAAATTTTAGTTTTTACAGAAGTAATGTGCTGTTTCCATGACAGTTTTTCATCAATAATCACACTCAGAAACTTTACCTCACTCACTCTACATATCTCAACATCATCAATTTTGAAGGGAACATCCTCAGTTATCTTTTTTAACTAAATATCATATAATTAGTTTTATCAAGGTTCAATGATAACTTATTTAATTTGAACCAAGTTTGTATTTTTACAAACTCCTTCTTCATCAACCCAATCATCTGTTCCAAGTCTTTACCTAAACAAAAAAAAGTAGTATCATCAGCGAAGAGAACACATTTAGCACTTTGAGATTTTTATTAATGAAAAGTGCATTATAAATGGAATTCATTATTATTATTATTATTATTTAAGGCTATCAGATACCTCCACTAAATCGTTAATATACAAAATAAATAACTTTGGTCCAAGCACAGAACCTTGTGGTACTCCACAAAAAACTCTTTTGAGGCTTGATCTTACATCATCAATTTGTACAAATTGTTTTCTATTTTTTCAAATAACTGCTTATCCATTGCAAAGCTAGTCCTCCAATTCCATATTTTTCCAATTTACCTGTATAGAGGTACATTTGGTCCATGAAACTCTCCTCACAGTCACAGAGAAGCAGAATGACAAAGCAAAGGTGAGTTTAACGCTCCACTCTGGGCCCCAGCTGAGTGTGCAGGAATTTGTGGAATGACAGGATATGAAGAGGGAGGTTGAGAACATGGGGGCATATCGAGGGAGGGGGCTGAAGAATGCAGACTCCATGCTCCAGCAGTTTCACTCTGACACAAAACTAGAGGATAAGATAGCAATGGCTGTGGGGCATAGGCCAACTGGACATAACGTCCTGCTCTGTTCAGTTTCTGAGCTACAACCATGTCACTTTAAATTAAAAACCTTAAACCTTTTTTTTCACTGAACACGACATTCCTGCTAAAATTAATCGCTTCCTGTCTTAATGCAGCTGAAGTTCTATCATTGGATGCAAGTGCTTCAGTTTACTAACTGAGCAAAGAACGACAGAAAATTCAACAACTCATGAAGTTCATCAGTTTTAGACATACAACCACTGACTACTTTCTCAGTTTTATTAAAATCTATCCAGTTGTTCATCAGGGCCCTGTGATGGACTGGAGTCCTGTCCAGGGTGTCCCCCACCTCTCGCATAGTGACTGCCGGATATGGGCACCAGTGACCCCCCACAACCCTAATAGGAAGAAGCGGGTAAAGATAATGGACGGATGGGGGCAGAGGCAACAGATCCAGTAAAGAAACCCAGACATGTCTCTCTGCACTGACACTCTCCAGATCGTTCTAGAGGACCCCGAGG